>JACEII010000060.1:950233-973421 GCA_014332785.1 Antheraea mylitta | reverse complement strand
ATGATTATTCGAAGATTAAGAGGATAAAAAATGTCTGAAATATTATATAAAAGATTTGACGATTAAGCCTTTACATTAATTTGGACTTAGAAGAAAACAGATTAAAGAATACATAAAAACTATCCGTATTGACAACTTCAGAATTGGCAAAAGAAACGGCTTGAAAATTAAGATATAGAAGATTTGGCGCGTATGCCTTTACTTGAACATAGAATCAAACTCACTACAGAATATACAAGAACCACATATATTTACAACTCCAGAATTGGCAGTATGGATTAATTCCTTCGCCTGTCCTATTGGACGAATATTATTATTACTACTACTACTACTAGATTTTCATTTGTTATTCATATTTGATTGTTTCATAAATCATTTTATATTTGTTTCACGGTAAAAATCGCTTATCAAGAACAATTTGATTAAATGGAAGCTTATTTTTTAAATAATAAAAATGTGAAGCTAACTCTGCGGTGGTATGGAGAGAGATATCGAAACCGATTGATATGTTCAAATATTTCATATGTTCAAATCTTTCTTACTTGTTGGCGACGTTATATATAATTCCTAATTTCACATTTTCTAGATTATAAGCCCTAACACAGAGGTTCTAAATATATACGGTATGAGTGAATTGACGAGCCTTGGATTCCACGGCGATCCTTCTACGCCTGGATCGTGTGGAAAACCTATGGGATGTTTCCAGTATCGTGTAAGTTTGAATTTTCTTCCCATTTATGTCACAGATAGAAAAAAGGTACAGCACATATTTTAGTATATACATATATAATATTTCAAGTGTTATATGAAGTTAAAAATAGTCTTTATCTTAGCATTAATAGGTTAGCAAGTGTAAACATTGCAGCGCTGATGTCAACACACGTAATTTACACTACAATTTCAACAATAAAAATCAGCTCATAGCTCATATCACAGATAAGATATGCCGTTTTTTTTTCTTATTCTTCAGGGTATCGGTAGTTTTTTTTTTATTATAGCACGAAAAAGTGACTCTACTATGCCTGATAGTAAGCATAGTACAATCCAAATACAGTGGCAAACACTGAGAGACAGATCATCCATCGCCGGTCGCCGCTGTCATGCCGGCCTGTGTATCTCTTTACGTTACGCTTGAAGAACCCCATGTCATAGGAAAATTGCTATTTTGTTAATTGCTTCTTGTTATGTATTTACCAGTAGCTGTTACCGCTGTGGTCCGCGTGAAATTTACCAAAAAAAAAATAGTTTAGAGAAACCCGGGCGTGTGGCATATTGGACGTTAGTTGTACAGTTTAATGTAACAGTGCAAAGTGTCTTTTTTTATTTAAAAGCCTAGCCACTTATACTTTACTACTAACTTATAAGGAATATTATCTGCCAGTGAAAATCTCGTTAAAATCGTTCCAAACGTTTCGGAGATTAGCCGTAACAAGCAGATAGACAATAGTTAAAAAAATATTTTTGTTATAAGTTCTGTGTATAATTTCATATTAATTTAGTATAAAGCTATTATTTTGACATATTACATATTATTTGATATAATACATTTTACTTCATTTATTTGTGTAGATATATAGACAATATCTTAAGTAATTTACTTGTAAAACCTAACACGGTTTTACAATAAAGTCACAAAACATGTTACCGGTTTGCCGGACTGTAAATTTAAGCGCCACGTCAAGCGGGTTTTAATGTCAAAAGGATCTTATAGAGTGGATCAGTATGTGAACGATAGTGATATCTAGAATTGACTCCTCTCTGTGCATCCACTAAAAGCTATTGTATGATGTATTGGAAATATATGTCAAAAAATGTACCCGATCAAGTTTCTTGCCGGTTCTTCTCGATGACTGGGTTGTTTTCCGAACCGGTGGTAGTTTTTGACGTTCATAATTGCCTCATTAGGGCCTGAACTGAATAAAGTATTTTTGATTTTGATTGGTACATAGTAACAATATACATGAACTTTATATGGAATTGTAAAGTATTGTTGATGATTTTAGGTAGGTAATAGTATTTATTTTAATACGTCAGCGGACGTTGTCGCATTTTCGCAGGAAAATTCTTTCAACAGTTTTTGAATAGACAGACAGACGTTACCATAGACCTTGTTTTATAATATGTAACGATAATTACATTTTATTAAATTATATGTACTAAGATGTTTTTGAAATTAAATTTGTATTGATGAATACATAAGAGTATTTCTAAAAAGTTCGTATTATTTGTCAATTTAATACTTTTGTGTCTTTAGTTGATCGATATAGAAACTGAGCGAGATATCAATGAACCGAATATACCTGGAGAATTATGGGTAAAAGGACCTGGGATTTTCAAGGTGAATTTTTAAATTAACTATAATAAAAATTCTTCAAAACCAACTTTAGATCAATTGAGGTAGCATTTAAATTAGGAAATATATTTGATTTTTAATATTAGTATTGGCCGTCACAACTGTAATTCAATGAACTTATAATGTCCTAAATTATTTTAACCCTTTATTTCAGTGATCAGCCAACGATTCTTTTCCTCAAAATGTTTAATGTAGAGATAAAACATTATTTTGTAACTTGTAAGAGTTTTTTGGTGGGATTTTAGTCTGGCATGTAGTGAATTATATATTTTATTCATAATCTTGTGTTATTTGACCCTATATTTTGTAAATTTGGTGGAGCTTTACGTAATATAGTTAGTTTATTGTGCATAAGTGAAGAGAACGGAAAATAATGGTAGTTATATGTGGTAGAGCCACGTTGTAGCTAAAACTACTTTCAGCATGAACGGGTCGGCTCGTCCGAGGTAGTACGACCGTCTCACAGAAAACCGACGTGAAGTAACAATGCTTACATTGTTGCGTTTTGTTCGGTCAGTGAGAGCATTGGACATCCACCTCCCCATTGCCTCCCTTCTCCTCTCCTTTCCCCTCATTCCCCTATCCCTATAAACACAGGCTGGCAACGTACTTGCAACTCCCATGGTGTTGCTGGTATCTATGGACGGCGGTTATCACTTAAAATCAGGTGACCCGCCTGTCCGTTTTCCTCCTATATGATATATTAAAAAAATAATGATAATAATACCATGGAGCATGAAATTCTAGAAACACAAAAACTCCCTGGAAGGTTTAATAAGGGAGCCACCATCTTATTAGAATATTGAAATGTTCACACAACGCTTCTAATATTATTATCTACGCGACAATGACAGTAACAATCTGAAAGATTGGTTGCCAAAAATAAGAGACGAGTGAAAACGCTTAGCGCAAGCCTACATAAAAGAGGCACAATTTTAAAAAGCAATAATAATGTTTTGGGGTGTAAGGGGTGTCGAGTAACATCTTGAGACTAGAGACACCCAAGCCAACCTCACCTGCACGTGGTGCACCCTGCTGATCAACGAACGAGGCAATGGCGATAGCGGGGTGGTAGGGTTGTACAGCCCGACTGGGTCGCAACCACCATGTACATGGCGAAAAAGCCCGTCATAGTGACTCGCTTCTGCGCGTCGCGTTTCGGGATCAGCCTGTGCATATCCAGTACCAGGTGACTTTCGTCATTATGGCCGGCATGACAGCGGCGACCGACGATGGATGATCTGTCTCTCGGTGGTCGCCACTGTTTTTGGATTGTACTATGCTTACCATCAGGTATAAAAAAAAAACTAGTAGGTCACAAAAAGCACGTAATTAGCAAAGGCAACCTCGAAAGTGTAATTATTTATTTATCAATTACTATATTTCTCATCATAAAAATATTCATACTAAAGCTGCTGTGGCGCTAACGCCACACATTTATTGGCGCGGTCTGGCAGCCCGTTGCGACGTCAATCGTTTACGCCAGTCTGTCTTGTCCGGACCATATTGGGTCAAAAGTAATATCAAAAATAATAAGTGCATTATTCATCACCACACACACGCCCTAACAGTAAACTACGCTTACTTTTGAAAAAAGGTTCTTTGAATAAACTTCTATTTTGTATTGTTTATATTTGGCTCTTAAGATGCCGGGTTTCCCGACAACAGCCCTGTGTCGATATAAAATAACACATTAATATAACAACAAATTAAAAAGTTTTTGTAGGTGCGTCTTTTAAATTGTAATAGGAATAACAAAATTTCTTAGCATAGTGGGCTATTTTGGTGAACAGTTTGAGAATTTCTAGTGGCACTTTATTTACCCAATAGCAATTCAAGTGCTGTTATATTTCAAATTTTGAAACTATTTTTATTTGGTCTGCAGGGATATTATAATAATTCCAAAGCTACGGAGGATACTTTTGCTGAAGGACGTTGGTTTAAAACAGGAGATATGTTTTACAGAAACGAAAACTGGAACTATTTCTTTGTCGAACGAATTAAACTGCTGCTGAAATATAGAAACCATCAGGTGCTTAACTATTTTTTGATAATTTATTTATACATTTATATAAGTATATATACTTGTATATATTTTTTTTTCTTTTCGAAATGACTACGCTATTGACCCAGCAAGGTCTTAACAGCTTCACCGGATTACTAAGGCGAGCGCTTAAGGCACTCAGCCGATTTTATTTTGGCAACCAGCTCAAGGGTGCGCGGCACACCTCGGCTTGGCTGTTGCCTGTTGCATGCAAAATCGCGACCTATCTTAGATAACCTAGCTAACTATTCATATATGTATGAGTTGTTGAAACGTATATGTGTACCAAGCATACACGCCTCAACAACTCTTGCATATATTTATTATCGGAAAATTGAGAGTTTTTCAGTTCGATAAGGGAAAAAAGTAAAGCCTTCCACTTTCATGTGTAAGCGTGTAGGGGTGCACGTGTTTGGGGGTGATCGTGTAGTGTTGTAGCGGTGATGTATATTTGTGTGTCACCGTATCGCGCAAGCAACGCACTCAAGGGCTCCCTACCGAGGGATCGAACCTAGGCTTGAGCCGCTGCCGTGGGAGGCCTAATCGGGTATAAGTACATATTGTTCTCGTGTAACTGTGTAACAGCAACATCTTGTATATTATTTTTACATACTATAAAAAAGTCCTCTGCCTCGTCTGTCTGTTTCTGTTCGCGATAAACTCAAAAACCACTGAACGGATTTGCATGCGGCTTTCACCAGTGGATAAAGTGTTTCATGAGGAAGGTTTTCGTATGTCATTGGGTTTTGTATTTCATGTATAATTTGTCAAGATTTTTTTTTTATAAGACCAGGGCGGAATAACGTTCGCCGGGATCGCTAGTTATCATTATAACTATGTTGTTACACCAGATGAATATCTTTTATGTATAAATCATTAATTATTTCGACAAAATTTAACTGTAGGTTCGTATATGTACCCCGAATTCTTGCTTTATTTGATGGTCATATCAAGAAAAATATTTTTTACAAAATCATGTACGTATTTTTTAAATACATACTACATTAACAGCTATAGTCAAACCATAATTTACGTATTTATTCCCTAGTTTACCTACGTATAATAGCGGATTTTAATATATCTACGATTTCTCTGGGTTTCATCAGTTTACAACTAAAAATAATCATATAAAATTAGTTTTTCAAGACTGAAGATTCGCCAAGAGTATACCTCTGTTAATCGTGGCATTCATTAAGTAATTAGTTTTCAATAAACTTATAAATGACAGACTACAAACTTGAGTGATACTTCATACCACGAATAAAATATCTCCAATTGTTTACCACGAATAAAATATCTCCAAATGTTTACCACGAATAAAATATCTCCAAATGTTTTGATTTACATTGCTCGTTTTATTCGTTAAATTTAGATATCGCCAGTGGAATTAGAGACGGTGATACGTCAACATCCTAGCGTTTTAGACGTTGCAGTAACCGGAGTACCGGACCAAGAATGTGGGGATCTACCTGTCGCGTTTGTTGTACCTAAAGCAGGTCACACGCTCACGGCTCAGGATATTAAGGATTTGGTTAGAGGTAATTTGTCAAAGATTGATTTACATTGAATAAATTATTTATTTTTAAGATTAATTAATGCATATAAACTCGAGGATGGTTACCAATCTATATATGTGAATATAAATCGATCGATGAATGTATTTAATGGCTATTTTTTGTGTCTGTAATATGTAATATATAACAAGATTTGTACGAAAGATAATGTTTGAAAAATCGCATAAATAAGTAAAATATTGTTTAAAAAAATCTGCTTATACAGAAGTGAGTGTGTTTGAAAGAAAATAGAAGGTGATCTACATATACTGGGTGACTGGTTATTCGTTAGCAATATTTTTACAGGATACTCAGTACTTGATACTTGTTCTAAATCGATTAAAAAATAGGTGCTGACTATTTGACCAAAATATCCAGAAAGATACAAAATTATAGTCAATCCTCTACCCGTATATGTTAAAAAACAGTGTCAATGACGTGTAATGACAGATTGATGGTCAGTTGTTCAGTTCCTATTTTATTTCTCTCTCTCATTGTTTAGATTAGTACAGCCGTGCGAAGCCGAGGCGGGTTGCCAGTATTTAAATAAAACAAATATATCTATATGTAAAAATAACAATTATTATTGTTACAAATGCAAATTAGACATATATATATTAGATATATATTTGTATTTCAGATTCATTATCAGATTCAAAACAATTGCGAGGAGGTGTTATATTTGTGAATGAAATCCCTGTGACCGCATCAACTAAGGTTCATCGTAGAAAACTCAAGCAAATGGCACTTGAAATGGAAAGGGAATAAAAACAGTATTATTAGTCATTAGTATTGAAAAGAATACATTTTAATGTTTTGTTTAGAATTACAATCAATACGCTTTATAAACTATTTTGCCTGTTTGCACGGGAGACAATATTTTTGCAATAATTGTACACGCTCTCTAGCATAAACGGTTTTATCTATCTATCTATCTAATACCTTTAAACGAGCAATTCTTGTATAATATTTATATTTCTATATATTCAGGATCTCAGAAACGGCGTCGTCTATTTCCGTGAAATTTACTATGTAGGTAGTTTCGGGGACGATAAATCGATCTATCTAGATTTTATTCATAGAAAACTTCTTTTAACTGAGATTTCAGGTAATGAAAAGATATAGCTAGAAGGCTATGAAGGTAAATTTTGGCGCAGCTGTCAAAACAAAAATAGCTCATGTGGAAATTCGTTGTTTCGAAAATCCGTGCAACCCCAGTTCGAATCCGAGTGTATATATATGGGGTGCGCCATCTACATAGGACCTATTTAAATGTTGAATAACTCCGCCATTTTTCAGCCGATTTTGACAAATCAGCCAGATTCTGAAACGGCAGTCTCTGCCATTTCAGTCATGGATCGTTTTACGCAAAAACAGCCAGCTGAAATTGTAGCGATGTACATCGAAAATAATCGTTCGACTGTGAAAACTGTGCGTGCTTATCGTAAAAAATATGGGGGTCATTTGGCGCCTTCCGCCAAGACAATTCGTACTCTGGTGACAAATTTCTTTGAACACGGGTCTGTAGCTACTCGTCCGCGACCTATTCGACCGCGTCCACGATGCTCCAATGAAATTATTGAAGAGGTTAGAGAGAGTGTTGCTGAAAACCCTCGGTAGGGAGCCCTTGAGTGCGTTGCTTGCCCGATACGGTGACACACAAATATACTTCACTGCTACAACATTACACGATCACCACCCCCACACACGTGCACGCCTACACGCTTACACATGAAAGTGGAAGGGTTTCCTTTTTTTTCCTTATCGAACTGAAAAACTCTCAATTTTCCGATAATAAATATATGGAGGAGTTGTTGAGGCGTGTATGCTTGGTACACATATACGGTTCAACAACTCATACATATATGAATAGTTAGCTAGGTTAGCTAAGATAGGTCGCGATTTTGCATGCAATAGGCAACAGCCAAGCCGAGGTGTGCCGTGCACCCTTGACCTGGTTGCCAAAATAAAATCGGCTGAGTGCCTTAAGCGCTCGCCTTAGTAGTCCGGTGAAGCTGTTAAGACCTTGCTGGGTCGATAGCGTAGTCAATTCGAAAAAAAAAAAAAAAAGTTGCCGAAAATCCAAGTGTGTCGTATCGCCATCGTTCTCAGGCCGGAAATGCGGTTTGATGAACTTCTATTTTCAACAAAATGGAGCACCCTGTCACACCGCAGTTGCTACCATGAAGTTTTTGTAGAGCAAGTTCCCGGAACGCGTTTTGTCAAAAAATGGTGATTAAGAGTGGCCTCCTCGTTCGCTGGATTTTACGGCGCCGTACTTTTTCCTATGGGGGTATTTGAAGAGTAAGGTGTATGCCAGCAAACCGAAGATTATGGAAGAACTAAAAGCTAATATCACCGCAGAAATTGCTGCTATTACGCCCAAAATGTTATCAAAAACAATGCAAAATGCCCAAAAAGGGCCGCTTTTTGTGTGTCTAACGAAGGCGGTCATTTGATCGATATTGTATTCTGAGTGATTGTCAATAAACGGCATTGAATACCCTAAATAAATCTTGTTCATTTTCCAAAATCGGCTGAAAAATGACAGAGTTATTCAACATTTAAATAGGTCCTGTCTAGTTGGCGCACCCTGTATTTAATGTAAAAAAATGATTATTTTGTTAGGCATACCTAACAATATAATTTAATGAAACAAATAATTTTATTATTGTAATTATAAGAGAGGTATCTAAATCCTAATATTGTGAGGCAAACCTAACAGTTTATTTTAATTTAGAAATGTTGTGTTCGTTTTGAACTCATAGCATCTAAGTAAGGCATTTTCTAATCCCACTTGGCTAGCTATCAACCTTGAGTTGGAAATAGACGCCAAGCAATTATGGATATCTTCTGGAAACTACACTTATAGAGTTAGTCCATCTAGATTTAGCTTGTTTACAGTCTTGTACCACATCGATATCATCAGGTGACATTGTGGTCAAATGCTATACAAAGTATTCAAAATAATTAACAAAACAGGAATTTTCGATAGATAACTCTTAATAGTGGGGTTATTTTTTTTCATTGTATTATATTTCAGTTTGATCTTCTTAATACGAGTCGTTCAATTGATTTTATTGTCAAAACATTTCTCTTACAAGCTTCTGTGTTTTTCAAGCTTCAAACTTCTACCAGTCAACTTGAATATTTCTCATTTTTGCAGCTCTTATCCAAACACCCCCCCCCCCCCTATCTTCTTTATTATATTTCGATATGAAAAGTTAAAATACACAAATACATTAAGTGGACTTCTTTGGAAAATATATATTGAACATTACTATCTCCAAGTTCAAATATGATCTTTTTTGCGAACTTAAAAGTTCTCAGCTTCTTCTCTTTGCCGTACGGTGAAGTTGTGGAACAATCTCCCGGCTAGTGTGTTCCCTCCTTCGTATAACATGGGGTCCTTCAAGCGTAACCTGAAGAGGCATTTACGCAGGCCGGCATGACAGCGTCGACCGCCGAGGAATGGTGTGTCTCTCGGTGGTCGCCATTGTTTTTGGATTGTACTGTGCTCACCATTAGGCACAGTGCAGTCATTTTGCTATGCTACAATAAAAAAAATATTACTGGAAATAGGTTAACGAAACTAGTATACATTTAACTAACGTACAAGTGAATGAACTCGCAACGTCTCGTGTAATTACAGTGTACCGGTTTAAACAAGTTTTAGTTCGTCGTTGTGAGGTAATTCTAAAAAGAACATTTCGCATTCCATTTAGTATCACCTACTTTATTACCTCCTATTAAAACTGTTTCCTCCAAAACGGCTCTGAATGTGATCAACCTATATTATTATTATTTTTATATCATAAACGAACAAGTGGCTCAACTGATGTTAAGAGATCACCACCGGCCATAGACAATAGCAACACTAAAGGAGTTGCAAGTACGTGGTCAGCCTGTATTGGTGGGAAAGGGAGAGAGAAAGGCGGAGGGAGGAAAGAGGGAGGGAAGGGATGAGAAGGTAGGCCACCGCCGCTGTCACTAACCGAACGAAATGCAACGATGCAAACACTGTCACTTGAAGTCGGTTTTGTGTGAGAGAGTGGTACTACCCCGGGCGAGCTGACCCATTCTGAAACTAGTTATAGCTTCAACGTGGCTCTACCACCTACAAAATTTAAACATTAATTAAATGATCAGGGAATGATAGCGGATAGTATCATATAAGATCAGGATTAACACAATCGAATAAGTCAGGCTAAGCTTAGTCTAAATAACTCTCAATAAAAAGATGTAACTGAGGAGAGGACCCTTAAAACACTTCACAGGTGTGTGAAAGTGACACTCAAACGTGAAGAAGAAATAAAAACGTTGACAAAGCCGATACAATCGAATAAGTCGGGCTAAGCCTATTCAAAATAACTCTCAAACAATGACGTAACTAAGAAAGGACCCATTGGAACAGCCTTCACTGATGTAGGTCCGTTCCCAACGCGTGGAGCCCTTGAGTATGCTGCTCGTACGATACAGTGACACTAAATCTTACATCACTGCTACAACATTACACATATCACCTCCACACACGTGCACGCACACATGCTTACACATGAAAGTGGAAGGGTTGGGTTTTATTTTTCCCTTATCGAACTGAAATAGTTTAGAAAAATTATCCAACACAAAATATATATAAGAGTTGTCAAGGTATGTATGCTTGGTACACATATATGTTTCAATAACTCATACAATTATGAATATGTAGCTTAGCTTAGGTTAGCTCAAATGGGTCGCGAAGTGCATGTATCAGGCAACATGCCCAAGCCAAGGTGTGCCGTGCACCCTTGAGCTAGTTGCCCAAATAAAATCGGCTGAGTGCCGCAAGCGCTTGCCTTAGTAGTTCGGTGAAGCTGTTAAGACCTTACTTGGTCAATAGCTTAGTCAATTTAAAAAAAAAAAAAACCTTTACGGATGTTACTTGTATGAGGGTGATACTTAGCTGTGACAATAAAAATATTCACAAACCATCACAAGTGAATATAGAAAATACTTTTAAACACTCGGAAGCCGCCCAACCAGCCTTTTATATTTTACACTTCTAACACCCGGTTCTGACGTAATTTAACTGCAGTTTACCTGTTCAAAACCGTTATCGGTTCGATAACTTGTCAAATTGCGTTTCTGAAGACAACCATACAATAAATGTCAGTGACAGTCAACTGGTCCTTTAACAGTTTATCTTATGGATACTTTTGTTGAGTCAATATCTATTGGTTTTTTTTTTTTCTCGAAATGACTACTCTATTGACCCATCAAGGTCTTAACAGCTTCACCGGACTACTAAGGCGAGCGCTTAAGGCATTCAGCCGATTTTATTATGGCAACCATCTCAATGGGTGCACAGCACACCTCGGCTTGGCTGTTGCCTGTTGCATGCAAAATCGCGACCTATCTTAGCTAGTCTAGCTAACTATTCATATATGTATGAGTTGTTGAACCGTATATGTGTACCAAGCATACACGCCTCAACAACTCTTCCATATATTTATTATCGGAAAATTGAGAGTTTTTCAGTTCGATAAGGGAAAAAAAGTAAACCCTTCCACTTTCATGTGTAAGCGTTTATGCGTGCACGTGTGTGGGGGTGATCGTGTAGTGTTTTAGCGGTGATGTATATTTGTGTGTCACTGTATCGCGCAAGCAACGCACTCAAGGGCTCCCTACCGAGGGATCGAACCTAGGCTTGAGCCGCTGTCGTGGGAGGCCTAATCGGGTCATATCTATTGGTAGTTTAGCCGAGTATCTCAGAAACCATGTATTAGTCATGATCGTAATATTTGGCTATAGAAAATACTAAAAATACCAAAATATACTTTAGCTCTGCTGTCCCGAGTCATTTATGTTAGCTAGCATTTATGTTTCAGACTTAGTAAAACCAGTAATTTCATACTTAGTAAAACCAGTAATAGTTTCTTAGGTAACAGTGTTTGGTTTTAGAATAAAGTCCCAAAACATGTTACCGATTTGCCGGACTGCAAATTTAAGCGCCAAGTCAAGCGGGTGTTAGTGTCAAAAAGATATTATAGAGTGGATCAGTATGTGAACGATAGTGATGTCTGGAATTAACTCCTCTCTGTGCATCCACTATAAGCTGTATGATGTATTGGAAATGTATGTAAAAAAATATATACCCAATCGAGTTTCTTGCCGGTTCTTCTCGATGGCTGGGTTGTTTTCAAACGGTGGTAGTTTTTGACGTTCATAAGCGCCTTATTAGGGTCTAAACTGAATAAAGGATTTTTGATTTAATTTGATTTGATTTGATACGTCACTGTTCTGAAATTAAATTAAGTTGTTACGTTTCGAAATAAGCCAAGACCAATTTTAACAATGTTCTACATGTAAAATTTTAGAGCATCATAAAATACTGAAAATCTTATTAACAACAAAATTTTGAGTTCGTTCACGATGTATAAATGCTAAAAATCTTATATAAATATTATATAATATATATTGATAACATATTGAGATAATATAAATTGGACTTGCTTTAATAACGGCTCTTTGAAACTGGAAGACATTTATAAAATGCTTGGCAAAATCATCCAGCAAAGTACTCGCAAGTAAGTCTGCGGCTTAAATTTTTATAAATTGTGACTAGCCTCTGCCCGTGACTTCGTTCTTACAGTTACTTTGGACTAACGCTAACACGCAGTCAAGAGGGAAAATAACCCGATTTTGAAACATTCTTCATTATTGCTCCGCTCATATTGGTCTTAGCGTGATGATGTATAGCCTATAGCCTTCCTCGATAAATGAGCTATATAACACTAAAAGATTTTTTCAAATAGGACCAGTAGTTCCTGAGATTACCCCCTATAACGTCACAAACAAACTTTACCTAGAAGATACTAACCTCTGTCCGCGACTTCGTTCGCGTGGAATAGATACCTTGGGTAAATGTTAATACGCAGCGGAAGCTTTCAAGAAGAAAAAAAACTCCAATTTTTAAACATTCTTCATTGGTGCTTCGCTCCTACTGGTCTTAGCGTGATTATATATAGCCTATAACCATCCTCGGTAAATAAGCTATATAACAGTGAAAGATGTTTTCAAATCGGACCAGTAGTTCCTGAAATTACTCCCTACAACGAGACAAACTCACTTTACCTCTTTATAATATTAGTATAGAGTATAGACAGATGGACAAAGTTTATTAAAAAAAAAAATCTGGATTCTATTATTTATCTAAATATATGTGTAATGTATTAGGTTCCTCAGATTTTACATTTTTATTTAACATTGAAAACATAGAACCACATAAGTCATGTAAATTCGTACTACTAACATAAATTACGCACCATGACGAGGCATGACATAGTATAATTTAACAAGACCATGTCTGTTTCTATATAAATAGGTAGAGCAAAATATTGCAATAGATATAGTACTATATATCTTCTCAGCTTGCTTCGTTTATTAATCTTTATTGCTAAGACTCGTATAGTTATATATTTTTTGGTATGATAAAATCATTAGCAACCGATTCAATTCGTCTTTCGACATAACTTTCACAAAGAGATATTATATATTTAGATTAAAAGAAAAAGAATTTTCAACAAATTTCTCTATTTTCAAGCCTCACTACATCTCTCCCGCCATCTTCTTTATTTTATTTCTTTATATTAAACTGGCTTCTGCACGCGACATCGGCCGCGCGGAATAATTACTTTGGGCTAACGCTAACACGCAGCACGTGACAAAGATAGCAAAAAAAGAAATAAATAGAATAAGAAAACGGAAATTGCTGAAATAAATAAATAAACAAAGTCTCAGATAATGTCCGGGGAAAAGTGGATTAAAAAAAAAAATTAAAACACACAGCGGAAGTTCTCGTTAGTAAAAAAAAAACATTTTAAACCAGTTTTCATTGTTGCTCCGCTCCTATTAGCATGATGATATAACGCCTCTATAAATGAGCTATATGACACTGGAAGAATTTGTTAAATCGGACCAGTAGTTCCTAAGATTAGCGCCTTATAATATTAGAATAGATAGTTTTTAGATATAAGCAATAAAATATGTAATAATAACTACTTGTTTGATTTTGTTTTATTCTCGTTCAAATTCATCGTCTGTTTCGCAACTGACTTTTTTTATCATTTTTACGTATTAAAGCCGAGGAAGCCTTCGTGTTATCAATCAAATATTGGGAAAATTTCGGTTTCTCCTTAACTTGATCGACAGTCTATTAAAGTATCAGTACCTGGACGACCGAGCCTAGCTCGGTTATTTAAAAAACATTTTTGATTTAAAATAAACATGCCTCACAAAATTAGAATTTTTATGAAAATAGGAACATATCTCTTTTGCTGTTACTCGGATACGAACTGGGGTTAGACGGATTTTCGAAGCGGCCGATTTCTATCTTAGCTATTTTTGTTTTCACAGCGGTTGCGAAGTTTACCTATATATTCTAGCTAGTTTTTTTATTGCCAGAAAATCCACATACAAAAGTTTTCTATGAATGAAATCTAGCTAGATTGATTTATAGTTCCCGAAACCACCCACATACTAAATTTCACGGTAATCACTGACGCCGTTTTATAGATCTTGGATATATAACAATATAAAAATATACAAGAATTGCTCGTTTAAAGGTATTAGAGTACCTGGGTGACCGAGCCTAGCTTGGTTCTTTAAAAAACATTTTTAAATGAAAATAAACTGTTAGCTTTGCCTTACAAAATTAAAATTTTTTGACAAAAAAAAAAAAAATATCTCTTCTGCTGTCACTCGGATTCGAACTGGGGTTACACGGATTTTCGAAGCAACCGATTTCCATCTGAGCTACTTTGACAGTGGCGGCGAAATTTACCTTTATATTCTAGCTACATTTTTTCATTGCCTGAAAACTCAGTTAAAAAAGTTTTCTATGACAATATAAAAATATACAATAATTGCTCGTTTAAAGGTATTAGATAGAGACTAGTGTATACAAATAGGTGAAAATAAAACAGTTTGGTACATTTTAACCCGTTAATCGATTTTCTTTATTTAATACTTTTTGACAGGCTTTGGTATTTAAAAACTATGACAATAGCTTTTTTCCTTACTCACCGAAGTCGAAGTCTTTATTTAAAAATTTCTGTTTCATATATTTAACGATACCTACATCGATTAATTTACAATTTTTGTACACTCTTTGAAAAAAAAAAAATGCTACACCATAATGAAACTTAAATAACAATGAATTATGGTTAAATTTCAGCTACTGGTTTATATAACTTAATTCAAAGACGATTTATTAAATAATGACATATATTTATATATACTTCTGATATTAAATACAGTATATGTATTTGTTGAAAATTAATTGTTTGCAGTTTATTAACACAATAATTTAACCTAATATTTGCGATGGTCATGAGTTGCTTCGACCAAAGGTTTTTATTACTAAAATTGAGTGAAAATGTATAAACAAATAAACAAAAACATGTTTTTTATAATTCCATCCAACATGATTTTCTACAGTCACTCAAGGAACGTCGTACAGAGCGACGCGACGCCGTGGTCTCTAACTATAGCAGTTAATAAATCTTTGAGCTGCCTTTATTAACTTGTATTGTGTAAATAATCATATAAACAATGGAACAATTCATCGGGGTCAAATACAGGTTGAAATCGTCCGAAAATTTTGAAGACTATTTAAAATTTATCGGTAAGTAAGCATTTTTGTTATATTTAATACACATACAATATAGAACATATAAGGAATAATATCCAAAATTAATAAAATATACAGTTTTCTGATAAGTTTGTAAGAAATTAATCTTATGTGACGTATCCTTGATTTTTTTAAATGACTTTCATTATAACTAAAATAGATTTAGTACAATAATGGCTAACCTATGGAACGCGCGTTACGAATAAAAATATTTCTTCTACGTTAACGACTTCCATATTGTATCTTTTGATTATAAAAAAAAACAAATAATTTTTGACGTACTTCTATATTAAAGATTTTTAAATTAGAAAAAAAAACTATAAAGCTATTGAGAATGACCGTATATTGTATATAAATAAAAAAGAACTTAGAATATCATTCTCAAAAGTTCTATTATTTTCTGTGAAACATTTCTCCAGCACGCAGTTTACGTTAGTTGTAATGACGACTTTATACGTCATTCAAGATTCTTTATCTAAATTGGTATAGCATTGATTAATAAATGTAATTAAAATGTTTATTAGTGTGGATATATTTTATAATTTGTACGGATTTGGGAAGAAGTGTTAAAGCATCTTGTAATTTTTAATTAAATTCTGCATTTAATTAATATGTTATATTAATTATTCTTGCATCGTTTGTTTCTTATTAAACATTTTCAATACGTCTGAACATGGAAGAAATTAATAACTTTAATCTTTGGCATAAGCGTATTCAAAGTTTCTCGAACTGATTAAACTATTGACCTAGCAAGGTCTTAACAGCTTCACCGGACTACTAAAGCGAGCGCTTAGGGCTTTTTTTCTCGAAATGACTACGTTATTGACCCAGCAAGGTCTTAACAGCTTCACCGGACTACTAAGGCGAGCGCTTAAGGCACTCAGCCGATTTTATTTTGGAAACCAGCTCAAAGGTGCACGGCACACCTCGGCTTGGCTGTTGCCTGTTGCATGCAAAATCGCGACCTATCTTAGCTAACCTAGCTAACTATTCATACATGTATGAGTTGTTGAAACGTATATGTGTACCAAGCATACACGCCTCAACAACTCTTCCATATATTTATTATCGGAAAATTGAGAGTTTTTCAGTGCGATAAGGAAAAAAAAAGTAAACCCTTCCACGTTCATGTGTAAGCGTGTATGCGTGCACGTGTGTGGGGGTGATCGTGTAGTGTTGTAGCAGTGATGTATATTTGTGTGTCACCGTATCGCGCAAGCAACGCACTCAAGGGCTCCCTACCGAGGGATCGAACCTAGGCTTGAGCCGCTGCCGTGGGAGGCCTAATCGGGAGCGCTTAGGACACTCAGCCGATTTTATTTGACAACTAGCTCAAAGGTGCACGACACATCTTGGCTTGGGCTGTTGCCTGATACGTGCAATTCGTAACCTATCTGAGCTGACTTAAGCTAACTATTCATACATATATGAGTTGTTGGAACATATATGAGCACCAAGCATACATACCTCAACAACTCTTATATATATTTCATATCGGATAATTTTCTAAACTATTTCAGTTCGATAAGGGTAAGAAACAAAACCCCTCCACTTTTGTGTGTAAGCGTGTTGCGTTCACGTGTAAGGAGGTGATATGAGAAATCCACATCTATATCCCATATATGATATTACATGAACATTTCTCAAGTTCAAGATGTTTTCTTTTCCCGTTAACCGACAATGTTACTGATTTAAATTAGTAAATGTACGTGAATCTCGAAATAATTCCACAATTGGTCTACAAATACTATGCCTTAAAGCAAAATGTTTACTCACGAATATACCTACTTGTGGGCGGAAGATAATGTAAAATGGTAGATGGCATTTGCAAACAGAAATGAAGATATCTTAGTGTTCTTGTTACATATTAATTAATTACAATAAAGCGGAAGCACTTTTGACATCGCCAATAGCTAATAATTAAAAATGAGTTAAATAACATTTGGTCGTATGATAAAGTGCCAAAAATGCTATACCTACGTCCGTGTCATGGATATTACAATATGTAAATTTAATTGACTTTTTTAACAATTCAAAGTGTCTTTAATAATAGCTTTTTAATCACCACTATATACATATAAATTGAATTGAAATAATTATTTATTGTTATTTTGGTGTAATCTCTTAATATAAAGTTATATATGTTATTAAAGTTTAGGGAAACTACTACTTATATAATAGGGCGTTTCAAAAAAAAAAAAATTTTTTTTCCTCGGTACCACGCTCAAAAGTTTCGTTTTAATGCCAAAATAGGCCTCTGAAAATATAAGCCCTTAATATTAATATTTAGGTTGTCCGCATCGCACTTTTCGATTTCCCATAAGAATAACTATATAACGTCTAATTTATATTTTGTAAAATGTTTTGATTTAAATTTTTCTAAAAACATAATATTCTGCCAAATCAGTCAATTAAACAGCTGAATTGAGGGTAAGTTAAACTTTAATCTTGAATAACTTTTGACTGAGTTGATTTATCAAAAATTGACTTCAAACCTTTTTTGTAGAACGTTAAATTCTCTACAAAAATTATGAATGGGTATTGCAATATGATATATCGTTCATTAGTTATTTAAATCAAAAGAAAAAAAAAACCTTTTTCCTGTTATTCTTATGGGAAATCGAAAAGTGCGATGCGGACAACCTAAATATTAATATTAAGGGCTCATATTTTCAGAGGCCTATTTTGGCATTAAAACGAAACTTTTGAGCGTGGTTCCGAGGGAAAATATATATTTTTTTTAAACGCCCTATTATATAAGTAATACGCATTTTTTAATCCTGGAGAAGTGTCACAAACGGTGTGGTGTGCATGTGCAAGAGAGATAAAGTAAATGGATAAGATTATTTATAAAGAAATTTTGAAAACGATGGATATTATTGTTTTGCTGTTTTTTTTTTTTTCATTTGTACACAAAATCTTATAAAAATATTATAAAGATGTAAAGTTTGTGAGTTTGTGACATTGTGACGTTGTATCTCAGGAACTACTGGTCCGATTTGAAAAGTTCTTTCAGTGTTATATAGCTCATATATGGAAGATAGTTATAGGTATCCATATATCATCACGCTAAAACTAATAGGAGCTGAGCACCAACAAAGAATGTATAAAAATCGGGGTTTTACCTATTGAAAACTTTCGCTGCGTGTTAGCGTTAGCCAAAAGTAAGAAACTAGTCCACGCGAACGAAGTCGCGGGCAGAGATTAGTAGTTTATACACATATGTTTTACATATATAACACATTCGTATATGTGTATATCTTATAACGAAACACAAAAGAAGGCTTATTATGGAAGGATTATTTTTTCTCAATTGTTAGAAACTTTATTAACTATAATACAAATATCATAGATTAGACATATTATTGATCGTAAAGCATGACGAATTGAAACCTACGCCTAAATAAAGGCATGCTATGGAAAAATCGATCGACAAACGAAGAGAATACAGAGATACACAACATTAAAAAACAAAGATATATATGTTCGACAATACATTCCACTCTCTTACATGTGCCTACAGTTAGATTAACAGCTATACAGCAGGAGAGATATTTTTTACTTCGAGTTATATCGTAATTAGCGGTTAGATTGTCTAAACAAAAACACTGAAGGTTACCAACTTGACTCGTACTAAGGAACTGGCTACATTCTTTTGTTAGGCAAATTATTTAGGTCCCCGCACAACAAAATGTCATATAAATCTCATAAAACACTAGGTCATTTGCCTTGACATTACAACTGGACCTTGGTTTAGTCCACCACTAATTAGCACATACGACACAGATATGGAAACGATAATACGACCACCATATACGTGTTGTTTTAATAGAAATTTTACCAAATATATGGTACAGCTCTTGACCTCAATTACACATATATATAACAAGTATTTATGCGCGGTTTTACTCGCGTTAATGTTAATATCATTATTAAATCAAATCTATTTGATCTATTCCTCGGGAATAGTACTTTTTTTTTATAAAAGATACCCTATGTCCTTTTCTGTATCTCTATTTTTTTTATATCATATAGGAGGCAAACGAACAGGCAGTTCACCTGATGTTAATCAATCACCGCTATCCATAGACACTAGAAACACCAGGGGAGTTGCAAGTGCGTTGCCAGCCTGTGTTTGTGAGTAGGGGTAGAGTGGAGAGGGAGGAAGGATGGTGAAGGGGATGGAAGGTGGGTCTCCGACGCTCTCACTGACCTAACGAAACGCAATAATGCAAGTACTGTTACTTCTTTTCGGTGTGTCCGTGAAAGGGTGATACTACCCCGGGCGAGTCGACCCATTCATGCTAAAAGCAGTTATAGCATCAGCGTGACTCTACTAGCTAGAAATTTATTTAACTACCACCTATATTTTAATGAATTCACATATATTTTCTTTAGATATTGGCCTGGTCTCCAGAAAAACTGCTCTGGCAATAAGCCCAGTAAGCCTACTCACACGCAACGATGACGGCAGCTACACGTACACTATGTCGACCAGCTTCCGAAGCGTCAAGTTCACGTTTAGACTTGGGGAAGAGTTTATTGAAGAAAGAGCTGATGGAATTAAGGTAATTTAGGTAGTATTATTTGTATTTTTAGATATCTAGATTTTTTTTTCTTGGTTTGGCTCCGCAAAAGCACTTGCCAATGTCAATGTTTTGTTTCAATGGCCGTTATAGTACAATAATATTACAAGCGTCGTGTAACCATTTTCAGTATTCTGACAAGATGGCGGTTCCCTTGTTAGAACCTTCCAGGGAGTTTTTGTGGCATCTCAGAATTTCATGCTCTGTGGTATTATGTTCCATTCTCTTCACTTATGCACAATAAACTAACTATATTAAGTAAAACACCACCAAATTTACAAAATATATAGTCAAATAACACAAGATTATATATAAAATCTACTACATGACAGCCTAAGATCCGGCTAAAAACTCCAAATATAATATTTGGCATTGCTTTTGGATTATGCTGTGCTTGCTATTAGACATTATGGCACCACTTTGTCGTAACACTATAAAGAATAATAAAAAAAAAGGTATTTCAGGAAGACATAGGCTTATCGGGCAAGCAATGGATGAGACTACTAGTAGTAATAATTGTAGTTTTTGAGTTTATTGCGAACAGACAGACAGACATACAGGCAGACATAGCAGAGAACTTTATAACATGTAGCGACTATAAAGATTTATATTATATATATATATATATATATATATATATATAATTAGGAAGGTTTGGGTATATAGTTTTTTTATTATCAAAACGGGGCAATGTCCGCCGAGCCCCCTAGTATTATATAAATTTGCGAGTATATTTATTTTTAATGTAACTAACATTATTATAGATAGTACTAACAATAAATTGGTCAACTTTACATTAACACGTACGAAACCGCATACAAAAGCTAACCTTTAGAAGCTTTCGACTTGTCATTGGTACGGATAAAAACAACATTTCCGAGCGTTTTATTGCTAACACTAAAACTCTCCAATAGTGACTAAACAAAAAAAAAAAAAAACAAATTAAAAAAATAAGCCAACAAACAGAAGAGGACAGAATACTTAAACGTACTTTGTATGAGATATTATTATTGAAAATACAAATTCTAAATAATGTAATAAATAAACATATTTTTAGTAACAACAAACTGCAATGATTTTATAGGTAAAATCAACAATGCACATCGAAGGTGACAATTTGATTCAAACACAAATCGAGGAAAACGGTAGAAAATCGACACACGTGAGGCATTTCACACCGGAACTTTTAACCGTGGTAAGTTCTGTAATATTCAAATTCTTATTAATTAATTATTTACATATTGTATTTAAAACATTACAAAAAAATGTACTTGTTATCGTCTGCACAATTTACATTGTAAGGTACATTAAACAAGATCATATATATTTTTTTAAATATTTAATCCTAATTCAGTAGAAATGTAATATCCATGTTACAAATTGTTTCTTTGGAAAAAGGAAAATTAAAATAAAGCCCGTTTTGTGAAAGTAACTATGCAAAATTGATATGTAGAGCCAAGCTGAAGCTATTACTGGTTTCAGCATAAATGGATCGGCTCGCCCGGGGTAGTATCACCCCACCTACAGAATACCGACGTTAAGTAACTGTGCTTGCATTGTTGCGTTTCGTTCGGTCAGTGAGAGCGCTGGAGGCCCACCTCCCTCTCCCTTCCTGCACTCCCCTTCCTTCTCCTCCTCGTTCCCCACTAACACAGGCTGGCAACACACTTACGACTTCTCTGGTGTCGCTGGTGTCATGAACGGTGGTGATAACTTAACATCAGGTGACCCACCTGTTCGTTTGCCTCCTATGACATAAAAAAATACAAAAATGGTTTAAAAGTTATCTTTGAGTACTAACTACTAAAGAAGCATAAGGAAAAAAAAACATGTTTGTATTTTATGCCTTAAAATGTTAACATAATTAATTAATAGCTCAGGTTAACCTTGCGATAAAAAACAGCGCACGCTGATCTCGGAAATGGCGGTCAAACATGATATCAATGACATTCCTTCATTAGCAATTCAATATTTATTTACCGTTCTACTAAAGTTGATTATTTATGTTATTTTTGAGGTGATAATGTCTTATAAATCGATGAATGCCGGTTGCTCGCACGAAAGAGCATGACTCATTGTTACGTTCTGCCTGAGCCGAGCGTGCAAGCGAGAGCGCGGAAAATGCTATAAAGAGGAGCGCTCAGGCTAAACGTTCGGTTTGTAGTCCGGTGAAGCTGTAAAGGCCATAGAATTAAGGCCAATAGCATAGTCAGTTCGAGAAAAAAAAATAAGCGTTCGGTTTGTGACGCATTTATCTATGTATAGAATAATTCAATTCGTTAAAGTAAGCAATTTTTCATCAAAGTTTTCTTATGACAACCAATTTCCTTATCATAAATACAAATTCTAATATTGTCCCTATATTTTAACTAAGAAACAAATATCGTATAAAATAATCATTGGATAATGGACATTGTACTAACTTTTCAAAGGTAAACAGTAAATTTCAGTCAACTAATTTTGGTAGGTATTAGTACTTAGTTTGATTATTAAATACACTTTATTACTTACTTATATATAACAACCATAAAACTATGCATTACTGTCTGATAAAACAATGCGAAAAATAGTCTGGAAAATATTACAGTGCCATTCCCACGGTATTTAAATTTTTTATTGTATTGTAAAGATTTTCAAAGTTGTACAATTAAAGGAATTAAGGTGAATTAGACGAACAACGTAATCAAAACTATTGAAAAGACAATTAGTTTTTATTTTTATTTCTTAATGTATACTTCTATACCCATACTATAATTACTAGTGGGCGCCCAGTGGCTGACATTCGACCATAGTTATTTGAATTTTTAAAGTTTAAACTTTATTAGGGGTCTTTTGTTTCAAAGGGTTATACTTCTATAATCAAAGGTTTTCATCATGGCTACTCAGTTATTTGCGATTCGCCAATCTTTAATTATATACACATTAATAATATATATGTGTAAAGGAAATTTGAAATAAATTATAAATTTGAAAAAAAAAATC
>JACEII010000060.1:866277-930233 GCA_014332785.1 Antheraea mylitta | reverse complement strand
CTGTTAAGGTCCCCTGCTATTATGACGGAGTCTCCTAATTCGAACAACGCTTCTAAGTCCGATTTTAATAATTCTTTAGTCGGCGGGAGATACGCGGACACTATTATAATGGTCGGATGACCGGTCATTCCTAGTCTACACACTGACACTTCCATATTGGTTAGAGAGGGCGGATCTATCGGCTTGCAGTATAACGAGCGTTTGAAGTAAATTACGGTGCCACCCTCGCGGGTGACACGATCATTTCGAATCGAATTATATTATAATTCGCGATTCGCGGGCTACGCATTTTCGGTTTTAATAATGTTTCCTGTACGAGGAAAACATCTATTTGTTTATCGCACAAGAAGGCAGCTACTAGATCGCGCTGTGTTGAGAGATTCCTAGCATTAAAAAATGAAAGAGATAGGCCGCGCGATTTAACTCTATTCATTGCCGCGAACATTGTTAAACCGATTTGTTGTAATGAGCATGGGCGAGTTCGTTCATTGTCCTAGCAAGAGCCGGGAATCACGCGAACGCTCTGAGCATATCCTGACTTCTCTTCGCCACGAGAAGCTCGGCAAAAGGTAAGACGTCTACTACATCGTGCACGACCATTAACTGGCTAATCCAGTCAACGCCGTCGAAAAAACAGGTGCTGAGGCGGTCGTATTGAATAGGCTGATACATCCTTTGCACCTCACGGACTGGGAAGTTGTGCTCCTTCAAGGAGGCAGAGATTGTCGGTCGAAAGTTCTAATGGGATACGTCTGAGGACTACGCGAAGGAGGCGCTCTTCCTCGAGAGCAAACGTAAAATACGCGTAATGGCCTTCCCTGAGAAAGGTGGTCAGCTTGCGGTGATCAGTGGAGGTAGAAACTTTCACTAGAATACCCGCGGAGGTATTCAAGGCGGAGTGGTGTATCGAATTTTTAAGTCGTTCATTTTAGTGGAAATCTTTAACCATGAAGCCTTGTCTTAGGTTGTAACAGGGGGCGGTGGGCGGTGCTTCTTAGCCGTGGCTACGGAAGTCGTAGCGTCGGCTTGAGTAAGATCGATGGGGCGGTAAGACTACAGATGCGGCGAGTACGACTGGTTCGAGCTCCATATCAGCTCCGGATTCTGAGTTGGAACTCGGGATGGGGGCGATGGCGGGAGTTCTATCTTCGTCTCTTTCCGGAGACTGATACGAATCTAGCAAATCAAAGGAATTCGCGGTTGAGATACGAGACGCATGTTCTAATTCAATTTGAGAATCTTCTAATAGATGCGGGGCATGGGTTACAACTTTTTGTACAATTTTTTCCAGCCAGTTTCGGCGATCTAACGTCGACTGATTTTGACTAGGCATTCCGACGGCGATGACTCATTCTGCAACAACAACAACAACAACAACAACGCACACATCTAGCACACAGGTGCTACGCGGCAAAAGTCAAGTACGCCGGCTATCTACGTCGATCTCGATGCTATGTACACGTTGAACACGGCGGGCACTAAAAATATACATAAAATGCTCTGAAAAGAACGAACAACGATTGAAATTCTCGATTAAAACGTCGAAACGAAGCTCTGGATATGTGACGAATTACACGAGATACACACGTCTAACACGATACGATGCGCTGACCGACACGTTGTACTATTCGCTATATTGGGTGCGCACTGAAAAGTGCGGTTTTTAAAACACTCGAAAACAGCACTCGCAAATCACAGTAACACTACGTATTACACTGGAATATACTGTATCACTATACTCGCGAAAATCGAAATATTGCTCCGTGCGCACGGACACAACCGTTCCCGGCCGCGTCAGAATCGGAACTCTGTACAGTCTGAGTGATTCTGCGTTCGGCGGGGCGTGCAGCGTCCAAGAGTGACATTCGCGCGCCCTTCAGGATACCTACGTGTTAATGCATCTGTTTGAAACGAACGCCGCACGCCCGCCACGCTTAATTTAAGCATCCACTCTGGCCGTACACTAGGCATAATGTACTTACAATTTTAAACCACAATATCCTTTTAATATCAGATGGAGTAGTGGTCAAACGCTGCCACTCATAAATTATAAAGCCTCCTTATTAAGAAGAATATACCGTAATATGTAATATCGTATGCAGGGTATTTATTGTTTAAACATTGGCATCAATAATATTTAAAATGACTTCTGACGAATAAAAATTATTGCCTAATTCTGTAGATTTAAACTACTCCAAAGCCAGTTTATACTTACTTCGAGTGTAGCAAATGCCTGTCCAAAATCTGCGAAACAAATACGCCTAAAAATATGACGTTTATCTATGTAACAAAGTCTACAAGTTAATTATTCGATAATAAAAGAATAATCCGCCCTTTAATCATTTTTATCAGCAAAAATACGCGTTTCATATCTAAACAGGTAAAGTCGATTTAGTGTTTATGATAAACAATTGTTTTATGACTCAGAGATTAGGTGGTCAATATAACAAGGAGCACCGGTTACACCTATAATTATTTAAACATACGTAGCGTGTGCGATATCACCAGTTGAAAATGGCTTTCCTCGGTAAAGAATACACCCTTGAGAGAGAGGACAACTTCGACGGATTTCTCAGACATGCAGGTGTGTTTTAAACAAATATTTTTAGATTGTTCCTACCATTTCTGATTGCGAAGGAGGTTGCTATGCTGGACTGTATGTTTTTTTTTAGTCTTACGTTCCAATTACCATTTTTCATTCTACATTCAACAATAATATTATATGTGATATTTATAACACGACTTACGTTCCACACCTTACATGCTCTTTGACTTTAACCGGTCAAATTACAGGTTAATTTAACAATAATATTGTAATTTTAACATGAATGACTTTGCATGCCTTATATGCCTTTTGAAATCAATTGGTCAAATTATAGGTTAATTTTATAATAATATTATATGTAAATTCATAATATATAAATAATTATTTGATAAACAATTTATCTTTAGCACATTTATGGAACCACTGAAATAATTATTATTCTCTTTGGTTTTATTGGATGTTAAAATTTTTAGGTTACAGGAGTTTTTTACTTCATGTTGTCAGTAGAGAAAAGCAATATTACCAAAGACGAAGTCGATATTATAATGTTTATTATTTTTTATAGCGAACTCACTTCAAATGATTTAATAAAAAAACATCATTTGAATGTATTGTGCATTCACTACTTTTCCAAACGATGATACTGGGCATACCTGGTTGTGATAAATTTCTTTATTTTCCTAAAGTTATGTTTACTTAGAATTTGAGAGCTTTACTCCCTATTTTTTGTTTTAAAGTTATAATTAATTTCAATTTTCATTTACACGTAGATTTTTTTTATATTTATATAATTAAAGATCATGGTAATTGGCAAATAACTGAGTAGTCATAATGAGAACCTTTTATTATAGAAGTGTACTCTTTGACAAAAGAACCCTAATAAAGTTCAAACTTTAAAAAATCCATTAAATATGGTCGAATATCGAACACGGCACCCACTAGTTTAAATAATTCACACTAAATTATTTTAAAAATTCAAGACACAGTTTACATGTTTTTGACTGCCTTGACTTTTTATTTTATTTTATATATATAGATAAAAGTGTAAATAGCGCTCTTGATATTAGATTATCCCTGCAACCTATAACTGAGGTTGGTTAATAATAAATTGCAACTAATGGATATATGGATGGAATAAGTTGATTAAATGTTAGTTGCGCAGCTTTATAGCAATTGCCTTCTACACATTGGTTTCACAGTCGAACTCGGGAAAAAATCTAGCGCTTTTATTCAAAAAGGTTTCACCAATATTTAATATCTTTTCATTAAATATTAACATCATTTCCAGGAGTTCCCGATGATAGAATCGCAGTTATTACTTCAGCTAAGCCGAAAAATAAAATAGTACAGAATGGAGATGGCACCTACACTTTTACTCTTTCCTCTACTCACGAAAATAAAGAGCACGTATTTACTCCCGGACAGGAATTCGAAGACAGCATGAGACCTGGTGACCATGTTAGTATAACCGTGGCTATTCGGATAACATTATTTTTCCTTTCCTTTTATTGGATAAAATACGATAAGAAGTAGTAGTACTTAATAACAAGTAAATTTTATCGAAGTGCTAAGATTCTTTTTTATTCTATCCGGTAATGTTACAGTACTCGTCAATCTTTTTGGCCTCTCTGAATATAGGCGTAAGTTTGGGTTTGCACATTATATAGTTAAAAATTTAATATAAAACAAAGTTGAACTATTATGATAGGATTTTCAACTATTGGAATTTGTTTATTCTTGAATTGTCTCAACGTTATGCATATAATATAATACGTACTTATTACTTGAATTTGGGTTCTGCGTATCTATCAAAGTAGGCAGAAAATTTTGGCGAAGACTGTTTAAAGAAAAAATATTCTATAGTTAAAACTTATTCTAATTACTAATTGCTGCATGCAAAAATAACAAGTAACAATTGTGTTTTCGCTTTTGTGTGATTCTGTTTTCGTTGCGTCTCTCGTTCTGCATCTGTTTGTAAAATATTATAAGATTAGTGTTTCTTTTTAGGTTAAGGTTAACTTTACCATCGACGGTAATACCGTGACACAGACAGTAAAGAGCGATAACAGAACCATAACCTTCAAAAAGGAATACAATGGCGATGAGCTCGTTGAGGTAAACCTTTTTTTTCTACTTAATTTAAGCCAGAATGTTCTATATTGCTAAGATACCTTTGTTGGATTTTTAAGATTCTATATAAAATGGTACGTCTCCAAAAATAATCTCCTTTTATAAATAAATTGCAAGTAAAATTTACGAGACCATAACATATGTAAAATTGTTGAATCAATATTTCACATTTAGTATGCCACTTCAATTCATTTATCTTCGCGTCTTAACTAGTCAATCAATCATTATGAAATTTAGTACGTTGTCCGAAATACAAAAAAGAGCATAGCGTAATTATTATCTAGAATTACCGTACTGTTACCAAGTAATTGAATAAACGTGAGCAAGATCATGATAGCCACCGACATTACGCATATTACCTCCACATACGTGCACGCACACATGCTTACACATGAAAGTGGAAGGGTTTTATTTTTGTTTTCCCTTATCGAACTGAAATAGTTTAGAAAAATTATCCAACACAAAATACATATAAGAGATGATGAGGTATGTACGGTTGGTACACATATAAGAATGAATATGTAGCTTAGCTTAGGTTATGAATCAGGCAACAGCCCAAGCGGAGGAGTGCAGTGTACCCTTGAGCTACTTGTCAAAATAAAACCAGCTGAGTACTTTAAGCGCTCACCTTAGCAGTCCAGTGAAGCTGTTAAGACCTTGCCAGGTCAATAGCGTAGTCAGTTTGATAAAAAAGACCATGATAACCCCAATAAATTTTCCTATGTCGTTTTCAAAATAATGTATTCAATTCATAAGCATAACTTATTTTGTAAAAGGTTTTTGAATTCTTTATTACTGCAGAACACGTGTTTTGCATACATGTTTTATTTTTATTAAAGTAAGTAAAAAAACCGTTTGTCATAAATATTATATGGATCCAAATAATAGGCTACAAAAGAGACAAACGAGAAAAGATTGCATGTGGCAGAGATGCGAATGTTAAGATGGATGTGTGGTGCAACTGGAATGGATAAGATTGTGATGAGTGTAATAGAGGAAGTTTGAAAATTGCACTAATGGCAGAGTAGTTGAGAACTAATAGGTTAGCATTGTACGGGCTTATTATGATAAGAGATAAGTAATGTAATAAGAGAAAAGTTGTGAGTGCGAAGGTAAACGGATATATAAGTAAAGGAAGACCGAAAGAGATATGAATGGAACGTGTGAAAAATGATGTGATTATGTGATTAGATGATATGACTGAGGAAAGTGAAAGAGGAAAACGTGTTTTGCCAACCCTACTTAGGTGGTATAATCGTAAGAAATAGATTGACATAGGTTTTTTTTCGAAGTGACTACGCTATTGGCCTTGCAAGGCCTTAACAGCTTCACTGGACTACAGGACATGAGTAAAAAATTTTCTTTAGTCTATCAGCAAAGTATCAGTATTCAGTTCATTGTAATCCAAAAACAAATTTAGTGAAGAGATTACAATCCATGAGCAGTATCGCATATACCTTTAGTAACTTGTTGAATAGTACAACCGATTAGGGCTCCCACGGCAGCGGCTCCAGCCTAGGTTCGATCCCTCGGTAGGGAGCCCTTGAGTGCGTTGCTTGCGCGATACTGTGGTGCGTGGGGGGTGTAAGGGGTGTCGCCTAACACCTTAAGACTTGAGACACCCCTGCCAACTTCACCTGAACGTGGTGCACCCTGCTGAATAACGAACGAGGCAATGGCGATAGCGGGGTGGTAGGGTTTTACAGCCCGACTGGGTCGCAACCACCATGTATTTGGCGAAAAAGCCCGTCATAGCGACTAGCTTCTACGCATCGCGTTTCGGGATCAGCCCGTGCATATCCAGTACTTTCCTCACTATGGCCGGCATGACAGCGGCGACCGGCGATGGATAATCTGTCTCTCGGTGGTTGCAGATGTTTTTGGATTGTACTATGCTTAACATCAGGCGTAGTGCAGTCACTATGTCGTGCTTCAATAAAAAAAATACGGTGACACACAAATATACATCACCGCTACAACACTACACGATCACCTCCACACACGTGCACACCGACACTCTTACACATGAAAGTGGAAGGGTTCACTTTTTTTCCTTTATCGAACTGAAAAACTCTCAATTTTCCGATAATAAATATATGGAGGAGTTGTTGAGGCGTGTATGCTTGGTACACATATACCTACGTTTCAACAACTCATACATATATGAATAGTTAGCTAGGTTAGCTAAGATAGGTCGCGACTTTGCATGCAACAGGCAACAGCCAAGCCGAGGTGTGCCGTGCACCCTTGAGCTGGTTGCCAAAATAAAATCGGTTGAGTGCCTTAAGCGCTCGCCTTAGTAGTCCGGTGAAGCTGTTAAGACCTTGCTGCGTCAATAGCGTAGTCATTTTGAAAAAAAAAACTTGTTGAATTTACACATATGTATGTATCTTTATGTTACAGACCATAACCGTGAGCACTTGGGACGGCGTCGCTCACAGATACTTCAAAGCTTAATGTATTATGTAATTATATATAACAGTCATTATTGATTTATTCTTTGTTACAAAACATTTACAATAATGAGGTATTTGTTATAATAATAAAATATAATGTAATATCCCATATGCTTATGATTTCTTAATAACCTTCTGCGACTTCATAGATGTTCAACACAGTATAAAAATTATTAATAAATAAGTTATTGCGTGTGTCAGTCTGTACACATGGAGGAAGTGAAACTTGTTTGGTTTATATATATTAAATTATAGTACCTGGGCAACCGAGCCTAGCCTCGGTTCTTTTAAAAGTACATTTTTAAATTAAAATAAACTGTTAACTTTGTATCACAAAATTTGCATTTTCTATAAAAAAAAAGATATTAAAAAAGATCACTTTTGCTGTCACTTGAATTCTTTGCTGTCACTCGGATGCGAACTGTTTTCACGGATTTTCGAAGCCGGCGATTTCCATCTGAGCTATTTTTATTTTGACAAGGGCGACGAGATTTAATTTTATATTCTAGCTATATTTTTTAATTTTAATTTTTTTTAATTTTAAAACTTAGTTAAACAAGCTGTCTATCAATAAAATCTTGCTAGATCGATTTATCGTTCCCGAGACTTCCTACATACTAAGTTTCACGGAAATAGATGACGCTGTTTCCGAGATCCTAAATGTATAACAATATACAAATATACAAGTATCGCTCCTTTAACACGTTACACCGACGCGTACCACCGGTGGCCCGCACTAGACTGTCTTTTCTGGCGGCGCGTACCACCGGTGGTACGTATTCGATTGTGCTATTTTTAATAAATAAACGTTAAATTCTCATTATTTCTAATAGCACAATCGAATCCGTACCACCAGTGATACGCGTTGCCAGAAAAGACAATCTATTGCGGGCCACCGGTGATACGCGCCTGCGTGAACATGTTAATGGCATTAGATTAGATATACACTAGCGGGTCCGGCGAACGCTATCCCGTTCTGATAATAAGGTAAAAAACCTTGACAAATTATATACTTAAATTTTTAAATCACTCTATCTTCTAATAAATATTGCATAAAAATCCGTGCAGTAGTTTTTGAGTTTATCGCAGACAGACAGACGCAGTAGGGGACTTTGTTTTATACTATGTAATGATGACGAAATCTCGTAGTATAAAAACGTAACTAAATATTTTCATTTTTATATACTTATAGACACTTATATGTATTTACATATACACACACATACCTACCTTACATTTAACGCGTAGCAAACATTTCTCCATAGCGTGCCATAAGAACTTTCACTTTAATAAATTATAGTCAAGTATCTAAGCCATTTCGCTCGGCATTTGGTAGTCCAGTGAAGCTGTTAAGACCTTGCTTGGTCAATAACGTAGACAGTTCAAGAAAAAAAGGGCTCGACTATTGTTTTCGGTTACTCCGATAATTGTTATTTAATACAAGCCAAAAATATTCGTATTCGGATAATCCATACATATATATTTAAAATACAGCTCCATTGAGACACAATCACTTTAAAACTACTTAAATGTATCGGGATAGGACTAATTATCATCATCATCAGCCTATAAGAGACCCACTGTCAAAATATTAATTTAGCAATTGTACACGAATTCCGAAATAATCATTAGTTTATAGGGCCTCGAACTTGCGGACATCAAGATTGATATTCCACCTGTGAAACCGCTCGACCACGATTTTTTACTATTAACATTCAATGCCAAGTTTTTTTGGATGGTTCTAGGCTACATATTTTTTAATTCGATCGACCCGTTACCGTTCGTATAATGTTCAACAAAGCGAGTGTAATCAATTATTGCTATATAGCGCCATCTTACCAAATTCTGAAGTCCTAGTAGATTATCAGCAATAATGCAAGTACTGCAGAAGTTTACGAGATGGCGCTGTACAGAAAGTTCTAATAATGTGTTAAATTTTAGAAGTCATCATTTTTTTAGTCTCGTTTATATACTTTTGGTATGAGTGACATATTGCACTTGTACTAAACACTGTATATATTCGAATGTATCAATGCGTGTTTGAATTTTTGGATGGATAAAATATCTATTTCGCGTCACCGACCATCACCGATGAGATCGACACTAGTAGTCCGGTGAAGCTGTTAAGACCTTGCCAGGTCAATAGCGTAGTCAGATCGAGAAAAAAAATAAAGACGTATTGCGCTTGCGTCAATTTAGCGACGCGGAAATTAGAAAACGAACATAATTATTCCATTGTTTTGAAATTACACTTCTGTCAGCAATTTTTTCAACTACCTTGAGTTTTTTGTGCAAATGACATTAATTTTTCAATAAAAAATTCTATTAAGTCACCAGGTAGATACCTTGTACCCTATATATATTTATAGTTATTAAAATACTTGGCATATTTGAAACGATAAATGAGTCACATAAAAGTAACAATTGATACATTGCAATAACTTGACTAATCATTTTATTGCACTACATAAATAAAGTAAACGAATAAAATATAATCTCTGACATTTATGGATACTATCTAATAAACGTTTTATATGGAAAAAATAAAACGAAAAAAAAAATCACATGTACAATCAGTCGAAGTATGTATTCCTAATTTCCAAAAAAATCGTTAGTACGTACATGCCAACGTTTCAATCTCCGGTCATCGGATTGATATTCGAACGGTCAAATCACTCGACCAGCCCGACTTTTTTGTTATATCAAGTACCATAATTTAGTAATTTAATAATGGTGTATTTTTGGCTTACACTGAAGCAAGACTATTTTAAATTGCATAAATATCACGCTCTATAATATCTATTTCAGTTATTAAAAATAATATAATCTTGTTTTAGAAAAGTGGTAGTAAATACTATCGGTGTTATTAAAAAAGTTAAATACGTAATACTTGCTTTAAAATGGTTATGTTTTAAATGCACCGCGCTTGCTGAATGTTCGCCATCTTTCTTTTTTGTCTCGCTTTGGTTAGGTTAGGTTAGACTTGTGAAAAAAGGATAGCACGACCTTGCCTCTGGCGAGCGCGGTGCATTTAGTACGAAACCTTTTTAAATGAAAATGTAAAATCATAAAGACTGCCTCGTGTTTCTCAAATAAATGGTGGTGCAGTTGGATTCTTAAGTTATTGATCGTTTCAATATCTTGAAGTCGACGCGGTAATGCGTTCCATAGTCGTATGGCAGTTACCTACTGTAAAGGAGATTGAATATAATGTAGATCTGTGCTGAGGGATCTCAAGAGTTAAAGTCTATGCCGAACGGAGATCACGACCGTGAGCCGTTAAATATATAAACCGTTCTTGTAGATATTGTTCACAGTATCTCAACGAATCGAATTAAACACCATAAAGAAAATGCAGTATGTGAGCATTTCGACGAGAACGGATATCAAGCCAGTGTATTCATAGTTTAATGAGTAAGTTCTCTATAAAAGTTTATAATCCAAGCATTTACTATGCTATACATTATAGAATGGATCAAAAGTCTTTTGATATTATCAAAGTGAAGGTGTGGTCTTTGAGTTTAACAGTTAGATAATTTTCAGCTATCTCAACATGTTAAGGTAAAATGACAGTTTATGCGATACGGTGATATATAAAGTTATCATGACCGTACACATTCATACAAATTTCCAGGAAAATGCTAATACATGAATGATCCGTTGATTGTATGAGCACTTGCGCATAAATGTTTTCCTGTATCTTATTTATTTATTCGAAACACTAACAAGGCTTACACTAGAACAATCCAATTTATACATTTAGAAGGTTTTTTTTTATATCATAGGAAGCAAACGAACAGTTGGATCAACTGATGTTAAGGGATCACCACCGTCCATAGACACTTGCAACACCAGAGGAGGCGCAGGTTCGTTGCCAGCCTGTATTGGGAGGGAGGAAGGGAAGAGATGAGGGGGAAGGCGACGAGAGGTGGGCCTCCGGTGCTCTCACTGACCAAGCGAAACGCAACAATGCAAGGACTGTTACTTCTCGTCAGTTTTCTGTGAGAGGGTTGTACTTCAGCGTGGCTCCACTACTTATTCTATATAAATGCAATATAATTATAGGTGTTTACTACTCATTGAATGGTAGAACAAATAAATTTATGAAAAGGACAAATGTAAAAAATAATTTAACAACATGTACGATTCTATTATCTTTAAAAAATATATATAAGGAAGGAAGCAAACGAACAGGTGGGTCAACACCAGGGGAGACGTAAGTATCTTGCCAGCCTGCGTTTTGAGGAGGAGAGAGATGGGGTAGGCAATGTGCCTACGGTTCTCTCATTGTCCAAGCGCTATTACTTCACGTCAATGTTTCTGTGGGTGGGGTGGTACCCCGAGTGAACCGACCCATTCAAGCTAAAACCAGTAATAGCTTCATCGTGGCTCTACAACCTACAAAAATTAACTAAGCCATAGTTAGCTTAATTGGACTTTCCAGTATGGACAATGATTAATAAATATATCTCCTTTATAATTTAGTAAAATAGAATATAAATAAATGTGTATGCTATCAATTTTCAGACCTAATCCCAAACATTTTTAGGATTATTATTACATATATGGCACTTCCTGAACCTTAAAGTTAATTTAAAAATTGATGATTTAATATCGTAATAAGTACACGTTTTATAATTACACAACTAGTTTTACTTCGATTTTTATAGTTGACTAACTGACAAGAATATTTTTTTATATCAGTTGACATAAATAAACAAACCATGGGCTTTACACAAAATATTGTAATACATTATGTCAGGCTTTATAAGTCAAGAACAGTATGTACAATGAATTTCGATACAAATACACATAAATGCCCGCACACTATATAGATACATATAACAAAATTGAAAAGACAATGATGCACGAATAAGAAAAATATATAATAAATAATAAAAAAAAAATAATTTTTATAATTAGTTTTCCAATTTTGAGGCACAAAAGATCGGCAGGTGTTACGTATAAAGCTAAATTTAAAATAAGAGATTAGGAATAAACTAATCTTTCAGGATTGTGTGAAATAAGGAAATTGTTACCCTGTGTTAATTTCTTAGAGATTAAGAATAAACCAGTCTGTCAGAATTATGTAAACTAAAGGAACTGCTAGCTACCCTATGTTAATCTCAAGATCTGCAAAGCAATTATACGCTTAAATGGATCTCAAGACCGAATCGCCGGGTCCTAACAGAATAAAGATATGTCAGCAAATATTTTTAAAATATAAAAGTGAACCTCCTGTGCAAAAGGTAGAAGAAAAAGAGACAGGTAGACTCTTACTTTAGACTGCAAATAACAGGTTCAAGTTGATGTCTTTAGATATCAACACTTAAATACTTTAATATACTAAAGATTCTTCTGGGAGCATTGATAGGGCTATGATCAGCCATTGCCATTTTCTATACTATTAAGTAACAAACGGAGTTTTTGGAAGGATCTTGGAATGCTATGTAATGGTCTGTATATTTTATCTATAATCCTATGTTATTCGGCTCTATATTGTACAATGTCGGTGGTGATTTAAGTAATATAGTTTGGTTATTGTGCACAAGTGAAGTAGATCGTAAATAATACCACGGACTATGGATTTTGACTTGCCACAAAAACTCCCTGGAAAGTTCTAACAAAACGGCCACCATCTTGTTAGTTAATTGTAATTATATCAAGAAACTTGTAATATCGTTACTCAGTTGACAATGACAGTAATAGTCTACTTGAAGACTGGTTGCCAAAAATGAATAGAAAAAGAAGAAGTAACAAACATACTTAACAAAAAGTAAATGCTAGTAGTCTACAGCTATATAAAGTTAATTTCAGAATGGCCTTTGTCGTACACCCTACAACTGAGTTGAAGAGCCTTTTGTGCCAATTTGTATTGCCATTTACCAAGCACACCCTTCAAGCTTAAACACAGCAAACAGTAAAGTATTGCGGAAAAGCGGGTAAATTAAATCAACATTTAGCCTAACATCCTTCTGTAAATTTGCTGATGACTATTGGTCATTGGTCATAGAATTAAATGAATTTTTAGTCATCAATTATTATAAAAATTCTCGTTCCATATCACAGATAAAATCAAATTATCATTTGAGATAAACAATTTCGTTGTGATTCACAGATTAGATGGCCAATATATAATAATACGACGAGTTGTTGCCACTACTATTGCAGAAGTAGTGTGTCTGACATTAACGAGTCAAAATGGCTTTCTTTGGCAAAGAGTACATCCTTGAGAGAGACGAGAACTGCGATGGTTTTCTCAGGGCTGGAGGTATAATTCAACTAGTCATCGTAGTTCATTTTTTTTTTATATTATACATGGTCGCTACAATATGTAGTGCAAGTAATTATAAGCAATCTTAAAAAAAACATCAAACCTGAGGTCAATAATTGATGGTCTACTTAGATAAACGAGTTGAAACGCCTAATGCTCTAATGCGTGTTGCACTATCACATTCTTTGGACTGAAACACCACTAACACCACGATTACCTATGGCAGTTTTGCAACAGATGTAAATGGTAGTCGCGAGTCCACAGTTAAGCATAGCATGTTAAATCACTTTTATTTATAAAGTTTTTAATTGCATTTAAAATATCATCCATTCAAATATTTCCAGGGTTTTCGGATGAGAAGATAGCAACTATTTCTGCATTTAAGCCAACCCATAGAATAGTGCAAAATGAGGATAATACCTACACTATTACCGTTTCCACTCCTGAAGGTTCTAAAGAAACTACATTTACCTCTGGGGAGGAATTTGAAGAAACCATTAAAGCTGGTGATGTTGTAAGTATAACGTTGATTATTTTGATTATGTTTTAATTTATTCTATGGTGTATTTGTTAAGTATTTTATTAGTGTATTTGTGATTGAACATGGCGTATTTAGAGCCCAAAAAAAAGTTTCAATACGAATTCGAATCTACCTATCTTTACCATAAATTTCAAGATTACTTGTTTAAGTATATTGGAATATATCACTTAGGTGATTTCAGGTAATTTCAGTACACTTAGAAAATAGTAGGTAGTATCAAAGGAGTTCATCTTCCATATTACCTTTTAATTTCACTTCTTTTGAGCACAATAACTTGATTATATTACACAAAATGCCACCAATGTTTTATAATATAATGTCGAATAACTCGTTTATGGATTTTTTTTTCTCGAACTGACTACGCTAATGGCCTTATTAGGGCCTTCACAACTTCACCTGACTACTAAGGCGAGCGCTTAAGGCACTCAGTCGAATTTGTTTTGATAACATGCTCAAGGGCGCACGGCGCACCTCGGCTTGAACTGTTACCGAAAACAACCGATCTGACCTAGCTAAACTATGCTAAGCTATACATGTATCCATTTTTGGATCATACAATTAAAAATTGCATGATACAAAAACACAACATGTAATTCGGAAAGATAACGTTTATGGATAAAAAAACTACTACATGACAAAGTAATGTGAAACTTTTTACTATATAGTGTGGTTTATTTTTTATTAATGAGAACTTCGTAAGTGCCACGTTGTGATTTCTAGAAGTCCGGTGAAGCTGTTAAGACCTTGCTAGATCAATAGCTCAAGCTCGGTGAAACGTGACTTAAAATGAGATAAGCGTAGATATCTGTAGAATTTAGCATGCGAAAAAATAAGAGAGAATGCATTATCTATACTAATATTATAAAGAGATAAATTTTGTGACTTTGTGAAGTTGTGAGGTTTTAGGGGGTAATCGCAGGAACTATTTGTCCGATTAGAAAAATTCAGCGTTATAGAGCTCATTTATCGAGGATGGTTATAGGCTATATATCATCACGCTAAGACCAATAGGAGCGGAGCGCCAATGATGAATGTTTAAAAATCGGGGTTTCTATTCCACGCGAACGAAGTCGCGGGCAGAGGATAGTACAGTATAATTTCTATTCGTGGTTTCCTCAGTGGTACGTACGTTAGTATGTATATATGCGCCTGCGTATTACGAAGCTTTGGAAAAATGTTTCCAAATCAATGTAGTTTGTAGTTTACAATATATGAACATTTTATCATATTTTGACGGTTTCACTTCGGCCACGTGTGAAATGCTTCCATGTTTCTTCTCTTTATTTAAATTTTATTGTATTTTTTATATATTACATTCAGCGACTGTTTTGAGTATATTGTTAATATTTCATATATTTCTTTCCAGGTTAAGGTTACCTACATCATTGATGGCAACACACTAACGCAGATCAATAAAAACCACAAAGGAATTATTACCTTTAAAAAGGAATTCAACGGCGACGAACTTGTTGAGGTATTAATTCTTTTCTGTTTGCATTTAAGTGTTAAATAACATTATATTCTGACATAAAATTCTCAGGCCGTTAATAAAATAATGTTATGTGAGAAAGTTGGATATGTGAAAAATAGGAATCTCTCGTTATAAATGAAACTAAAAATAGCACACAGTATGAAGTTAAGTCTGTAGATTTGTTCAATTTATAAAGTCTCACTATTTAAATTATGTTTTAAATTACATCATAATTTAAATGATCACGACTTATACCACTTTTTTTGTAAGTGATGTATGTTTACTTGCTGTGGAGAACTTTATCAATTTTACTATAACGAAATAATTATTTAATCCAATTATTTATTACCTACGACAAATAGTAATTATAAAAAAACAACCACAGACCCTAGCCATTTACATATATAAGATGACAAAGACAACCTTTAATAACTATTTGCCAATAAATATGATACAATTAAACATTTTTGTTTCAGACAATAACCAGCGATTCCTGGGATGGCGTCGCCCATAGATATTACAAAGCTTAATTTACTATATTTTAATAATACCGTTATTAACTTATACAGTTATTACCTAAAGTATAACTTTCATACGTGTGTATTAGATATGTTTATATAAAATACTAGCTGACCCGTGCAACTTCGTTTGCACCAAATTGGTTATCACGCGAAAAAATTGTTTCTTTTCTTTATCGTAGCACGGCAAAATGCCTGCACTATGCCTGATGGTAAGCACAGTACAATCCAAAAACAATAGCGACCACCAAGTGACACACTATCCATCGCTGGTCGCCACTATCATGCCGGCCTACAAAAAGCTGGATATGCACAGGCTGATCCCGAAACGCGACGCGCAGAAGCGAAGCACTATTACGGATTTTTTCGTCATGTACATAGTGGTTGTGACCCAGTCAGGCTGTAAAGCCTTACCACCCCGCAAATAAAACTGATACCCGATTGCAGCCACAACTACCGTTTCCAATTGTGAATCCATACTATCCACGGATTCACTTAAACATATACCCAGATTACATGTATTCATTTTTTAAATAAACCTAGTACCCATTCGTAGCGTCATCTACCAGGATCAATTAAAATAAAAACTAACCTACATAAAACTGAATAAACATCTCTACCACTTACTTTATCATAACTATCTTCGACTTGTATTAAAACCTTTTTATACTCCATTGTATTAAAGAAAAATATATGAACACCGTATCGAAGCGTCAAACATCCCGCCGAAAACGTCAAATGTCACTTGCTTGAAACTATTGTCTAAGAGTTATAAACTGTTTCAAAAACGTATTTGAAATATATTTCCAATATATTTTTATAAATAATCTCTGTACCACTCACAACATAGTACCTATCACCTTCAAACCAAGCCAGTTTTATACATCAGGTTCAATCCCTCGGTAAGGATCCCTTGAGTGCGTTGCTTGCGCGATACGTTGACACCAAATATGCATCACTGCTACAACACTACACGATCACCCCCACACACGTGAAACACATGAAACACTGAATGATGATGAATGAAACATGTTACACATGAAAGTGGAAGGGTTTACTTTTTTCCTTATCGAACTAAAAAACTCTCAATTTTCCGATAATAAATATATGCAGGAGTTGTTGAGGCGTGTATGCTTGGTATACATATACGTTTCAACAACTCATACATATATGAATAGTTAGCTAGATTAGTTAAGATAGGTCGCGATTTTGCATGCAACAGGCAACAGCCAAGCCGAGGTGTGCCGTGTACCCTTGAACTGGTTGCCTAAATAAAATCGGCTGAGTGCCTTAAGCGCTCCTCTTAGTAGTCCGGTAACTTATATACGTATATAAGTTATTGAAACATGCATGTGTACCAGCATGCGTGCCTCAACAACTTCTATATGTATTTTGTGTAGGAAAAAATCCTCTAAACTATGTAGGATAGGATAACAAAAAATAAGGGTAGAACTCTTGTGTCACTGTATCGCGTGAGCAGCGTACTCAAGGGCTCCACGCCCAGGGAACAGATCTAGGCTTGAGCCGTTGCCGAGAAGGGCCTAATTTGGTGTACGGGAGCGAAATTTAGTCCCAGACCACGGCGGCGTGATCTGCGGTTATGCGGGCGTGGGTGAGAACACGCTCTGTTTGAAGAGACAGGCTGGTACTGATCGTTCGCTGACGTGATTGAATCAGGAGGATCGGTAAAAATGTGTCGCGGTCGTCTTCTATACTGCGCAGCGTTGGGTACGGGTTCATCGTTCGCGGCGGATACCACTAACGGGCTGGAATGATTCGCGGCTTTTTCGAAATAACTACCTGTAAGTGATTTTATATACGCTCAGACAGAAAGAATCTCTAGGTCCTGTGGAGATCCTTATTCCGGATGTACCATGGGGCACCGGTGATTTTACGTAGGGCTCAGTTCTGGAGAACCTGCAACTTTTGAATACGATTTTGCGCATGTGCAAAGACCGAACAACTGTACGTCATAATCGGACGGATGCAAGTTTTGTATAAAGTGAGTTTGTCTGGGGGATATTTTACTCTTATGACAAAGCAAATGATAGAAACGACCTAAGACCATACGGCTTTGTTTCGCACTCTTTCTGTGTGTGAATCGAAATTTAAGTGTTTATCTAAAGTAACACCAAGATATTTCACCTCGCCGGCTCAAGGTATTTCGGCTTTGTATAGCCTGATGGTCGACGACGCATATATTTGAGATGGCGTCAATCCCAAGTCATACGTTTACGTTTGTCGTTGTATATGGTGGTCAATAATGTTTAATAAAATGAAATTGGTTCTTTGCTATGAAAAAAAATAATTGATTTGAAATTTATTATTGGAACGAAGTTCCTTACGGCAGGCTTGGAGGAGATAGAGATTTGCTGCGCGACCGAACTGAAAAAAATGTGATAGTAAAACTGTAACGAAAAGTGCATGGAATAAAACAGTTAAATGAGACGTGCGCAGGCGCGACAGTCGTATACATAAGCGAGTGGTGTATAATATCTTTCTCTTTCTCCTTTTTTGTAATTATTTCTATTTCTATGTAATTTTATGTTGTCAAACAAAAATAAAGAGACATATTTTGTTATTTTAATTGATAATTTGAATTACGATTACATAAAATTGAGCACGATTTTTTTTCCAAATAGTGTCGATTCTACATTAGCCGAAAGAACTTCGTTCCTACCTGGTATCCCACGACACCACATTCTTTTTTTTATTTATAAAATATATCAGCAGGTATATATATGATTGTTTATAAAAAATGTGTCTGAATGTTTAATTGCGTTTAAAAGTTACTGAAAAAAATGTTCCTAAACTTATTATTGATTAATCATAAATCAAAATGCCTATTAAAAATACAACGTTAACCCGCTACCAAGTGTCCTAAATTCTGTCTATTGATATATTGATAATTTCTGTAGGTGGTAGAGCCACGCTGAAGCTATTACTGGTTTCAGCATGAATGGGTCGGCTCGTTCGGGCTAATACTGCCAGAATACTTACAGAAAACCGACGTCAAATAACAGTGCTTGCATTGTAATGTTTCGTTCGGTCAGTGAGAGTGCCGGAGGTTCCCTTACACTCCCCCATATACAGGTTGGAAACGCACTTACAAATCCCCTGGTGTTGCTAGTGTCTATAGACGGTGGTGGTCACTAAACATCACGTGACCCACCTGTTCGTTTGCCTCTTATGATATAAAAAAAAATATATTGATGTATTAAAGAACCAGGTATTCTAAAATTCTTGTTCTTTTAACGTTGCCGGCTCTTGTACTAAGGTGTCGCAAAAAAGTCTAGTTACGTTAACTGCAAATTTTTGTTTTTCGTTATTCTGGAGAACTCATTGCGTTTTATGGGACAAAGAGTATCCTGGATGTAGTCTTCTAATATTAGTTATCACTATGTCAAGTTTCATCAAGATTGGTTCAGTACTTTCAGAGTGATGCGTGTGCATAGGGACAGACAGACAGACAGACAGACAGACAAAAATTGTAAAAAGATTATTTTTGGCTTCCATATCGATAACATAGTCTACCCTGATTAAAATTTTCAAAAAATATTTAATGTACAGATTTCGACTTGCTACAGTTTTATTATAGTAATAGATTGACACGTGCAATGCCAAAAAAACACTGATGTTGAAATTTGAATTGATTAAGTCAAAGTAATTTCATTGCTAATTACAATACAACTTGTTCATGTTAAGTATATTTTAGAGTTAATATTTATTATAGTGTAATAAGTAATTCTTCAATAAAGATTTTTTACCTCAATTACATTTATTGGTTTTTGTGAGATTCATTAACATGAACTTACCTTAACCTGATATATAGTATAGGTGTAACCAGTGGTTTTTGTTGATATATAATTTACAGTTTGATCATATGAAGACAAACTACATTACAACCCAAATTAATACAACTTTATACTTAAAAAGAACATGGATTCATTGAAAATATTAGTTTATTGAACAATTGATGAAAGGCACAAATTACTTTGCTTCATGGACCAAATTCCCATGTTTTACGGTCGGTTGTAGAGCCTTATAAAAATTCGTGCCACCGTGATTGAACTAAAACTACTGTCATAATTTAGTCGTATGTTCATTAATACGTTGATAATAAATTGATAAATCGATTTTCTCATTTAACATACTTCAAATGAAAAACGAAGTGGTTTACAATTTATAAATATTTTATTACTCCAAGAGATACCATTACGTATGAAGTAGGCTTTTTCTTTAAAAAAAATTACCCAAGATGAATTTGGCTTTAATGAATTCAACGAATTATAATGCATATAGTTAAAACTGTATGCCCATGTGATAGAAAGGTGTACGAATATTGTAAATTCTAATATACTGAAGTACAATCATGCTTGTGTAGTATTACACATTGCAACGATAATTTTATGATTATATCTGGTTATTACTGGTTTCAGCACGAATGGGTTGGCTCGCCTGGGGTAGTACCACCCTCTCACAGAAAACCGACGTGAAGTAACAGTGCTTGGATTGTTGCGTTTCGTTCAATTAGTGAGAGTGCCGGAGGCCCACCTCCCCTCGCCGCTCACTCTTACCCTCCCCGCTCACTCTTCCCCTCCCCCACCACACTGCCCCCAAACACAGGCTGGTAACGCATTTTCGACTCCCTTGGTGTTGCTAGTGTCTATGGATGGCGGTGATCATTTAACATCTGATGACCCGCCTGTTTGTTTGCCTGCTATAATATACAAAAAACCACAAATTATTCTTCATTACATATGAAAACTAATAATGTACCGTAATATTATAATGCCGAAATTCTTTAAGAAATTATCGTTGATTTTTTTAGTAGCGTAAGCTCTTCAACGCTCGTGTATAGAATGTAATAGAAAGGTTCAGTAACATTCATGACCTAGTAGCAGTAATAATTTTTATTCTCTTATTTACATATTATCTAATGGAACTCTGATAGTTAGTGTACGGCTTGAGTTAATTTGCGTTCGACGGCGCGTGCACAGCGTGCAGGACACCTACGTGTTAATGCATCTGTTTGAAACGAATGCCGCACGCCCGCCACGCTCGACGCTCGATTTGAGCGTCCACTTTGGCCGTACACTTATAGTTCAACTGCACATGCTTGGAACTTGTCCCGTATTTCCTATAAAGGATTTCAGATATGATAAACAATACTACAAATGCGAAAGTGAGTTTGTTTGTTTGCTACTTTTTTTATTGTTTGTTCTATACAAGGGTACAGAAAATGCCAAATGGATCCTTCTAACTACAATAAATGTACTTTTGCTAATAGATCAAATCAAAGTTAAAGCAAGCGAAGCCGTGAGCAAAAACTAGATGGTAAGACAATCAATATAGGTATAGTAGCATCTCAGGATTGATAAATCTTTGGAAAAAATAAAATTACATTTACTTAGATATAAGACACCTTTGATAAGCTTTATAGCAAAGAATTTCGTTAGAAAATAAACGCCTTATAAAATTATAATAATCAACGCTCTGGTCTGATAAGTATCATGAACCAAATACAAAAACTAATAGCAGTTTTTGATGTGAACATTGCACTATTAACGAAATACTCAAAAACATTTGCAAGACAAAAATTACAAATAATCCTCTACGCGTCTATGTTAGACAATAGTCGTACAGTGTTAATGACTGTCGGGTGATTTCACTTTCCCTTGAAAAGGAACGTGGGCACGTTAGGAACAACATACAAGGGTTAATAGATAATACACTAGATTCTATATAAAAAGTAAATGAGGCAAAATGTAGAATAACCTCTGATCTCAACTAAGCTAGTCACCAGATTAGGCTCCCCTCGGCAGCAGCTCCAGCCTAGGTTCGTTTCCTTCGGTTTCTAGCCCCTGAGTGCGCTGCTCGCGCGATATAGTGACACAAAATCTTACATCACTACGACAACATTACACATATCACCTCCACACACGTGCACACATACACGCTTATACATGAAAGTGGAAGGGTCTTATTTTTTTTCCTTATCAAACTGAAATATTTTCGAAAATTATCAGATACGAAATATAAGAGTTGTTGAGGTATGTATGCTTAGTACACATATATGTTTCAGTAACTCATATAAGTATGAATATGTAGCTTAGCTTAAGTTAGCTCATATATGTCGCGAATTGCATGTATCAGGCAACAGCCCAAGCCGAGGTGTGCCGTGCACTCTTGAGCCAGTTGTCAAAAAAAAACGGTTGATTGCCTTAACCGCTCGCCTTTGTAGTCCGGTGAGGCTGTTAAGACCTTGCTAGGTCAATAGCGTAGTCAGATCGAAAAAAAAAAAACAATTAAACTAGGTGATAAGCCTGTGTAGACATCGTGTCGATGAAAGTAGGTTCGAATAGTAGCAACTGAGTCTAAGGTTTCAGTGAAGGAAAATATCGTGATACAACCATAGAATGGTGGTAGGGCTTTTTTCTAAACCCGCCTGTCTAGCTATACTTTGAAGACAGCTGTACTTGAGAGTCACTTTCGGGGTCGTCGGTTTAAATGTTTGACCTCCGATTGAGTTACTGCTCCTTCTGGTTGATGAAGGTCCTCAGGACTGGGGTTATTCAATTAAAAGTGCAATTGTTAGCTTGCGTAGTTTAATTTTAATATTCCCCGTGTCTACGACCTTTCGTGCGGGCCAGCGCGCAGTAACTGGCTCGCCGTTCATACGTCGCGCTCTCATATAATTATTTGCTTACCATGCACTCTGCCTTACACGCTTACATTGTGTCCCTACATCACCAAGCACCCTCTAGGTTTCACGTGTTTACCGTCTTAGACATAATGAGATTGTTATGAAGCGCTAATACCTGCAAAGTTAAAAAAAGCTTTATTTTTTATATATAATATACGAGGCAAACGAATCTGATCTGATGTTAAGTAATCACCACTGTCCATAGACAATAGTGGAGTCGCTAGTCCGTTGCCAGCCTGCGTTTGGGTGGAATTGGGAGAACGGGGGGAGGAAGAGAAGAGGGGCGGAGATAGGAGGTGAGCCTCATATAGAAGTTTTGTGGTCCCATTGTCAATTTATTTAACTATATGCTGTTATTATAAAGTAAACATTTGGTATCATTTACTTCGCCGGTACATCCACACGAAGCCGGCGTGGAAGGATAGTTTATTATATTAATATACACATAGTATGTGTCACAACATATTATCGCAAAATACTGAAATACAAACTTTCAGGAATTGTATTTTATTGGTGTTATCGTACGACTTAATCTTATCGAATGATTCAAGCTGGATTTAATGTTATATTTCCAGTGTTTGAAACTAAAGAAAATTACCGACAAACTACTCAGTTTACGTGAGCATTCATTTTTTATTATAAATCAAGAAAAAAGGGAGTAAAACAGAATTAATTCATTTTATTACCAATATTCACTACTAGTAATATTGATAGTTATTCAAGGTATATCGTTTTGTGGTTTTAAATGCTAACAAATTTCTAGCAGATTTAGCACGAAGAGATTAGGGCACATAATGCTTTGCGGCAATCTTCGTTCATGTCCATTCGATCTTTCGGGCTAGATGGAGAAAAACTCTGTTATTAAAACGTTCAATAATTATGTCAAGCATGTGAATGCTAATCTTAAGACATTTAACGGTCTTTGAAATCACCACGACTTTCTGATTTGCATCTAAATTATGAGTGACAGATCTTTGTGACTTTTATGATATGCTCATGCAACACGTTAAGGGAGTGAACAGGGAATATATTACGCTACGCTATTGCCCTAACAAGGTCTTAACAGCTTCACCGGACTACTAAGGCGAGCGCTAAGACACTCAGCTGATAACAAAATGCGATGACCCTTTATATTACCAATTTCAAATGATCTCTTTAAGAAAACAACAGAACTGAAAAAAAAAAACACATATCTAGGTATGGCCAACAATACTACAAGGTTAAGGAAGCAATAGCAATTACAGGGGTGAACACACAACTGGTGCACGACAAAACATAATTATAATAATGAACGAGAATACCTATGGATTTCTTGATAAAAAATCAACAATAATTCGATTGTCTATACCTATAATGCAAACGAATTATGGATAATCTTTACTACTCAATAAAGAGAGATTAGGTAACCTGGTAATGAAAATTACTAATCTACAAAACAAATAAATATATAATATTATTTGTAGTTTCTGGTCAATACCACTTACATATCATAATGATATTAAAAAAAGAGAAAACAGTAGTGGTAGAGCCACGCTGAAGCTATTATTGGTTTCAGCCTGAATGGGTCGGCTCGTCCGGGGTAACACCACCCTCTCACAGAAAACCGACGTAAAGTAACAGTGCTTACATTGTTGCGTTTCATTCGATCAGTGAGAGCGCCGGAGACCCATCTCCCTCCCCTCCCTTCTCCTCTTCCTTCCCATCCCTCTTTCTCTCCATTCCCACAAACACAGGCTAGCAACGCACTTGCGACTCCTCTGGGGTTGCTAGTGTCTATGGACGGCGGTGATCGCTTAACAACAGGTGACCCGCATGTTCGTTTGCCTCCTATATGACATAAAAAAAAAACATTTATCTATTATGATTCATTCTACCGTAAACATGACTTAGGATTTCGTCATCTGGTCTTAATCTTATATGCTATACCTTGTCCATACTTAAATGTTAATCTAAAAACAGATGTGATAAGCATACCGATAATCAGATATGACCAATATATACTTTTACCAATAATATAATGTAATAATTTGTAATAATGCTCCTTCAATTACTTTCAAATACAACTTATCTAAAAGATCCCCTCATAATTTATCAATATTTTTGAGTTAATCCTCTTTTTAAACACCAGCATTAACACTCCATTATATGATGGTTCCATCTACCCAAATACCTTTTCTCTATTACTTTTAGATCTTGGTGGAAGTCCTCTCTTTCTTCATTATAATTTCCCTGGCTCAAGAAATCTATCAAATTTTCTTTAGAGAAAATAATTTTATATGATCGCGCAATGTTATTGTAATTTAATGTTTTATTTTTTACTTAAAAAATTGTTACCGCAAACACAAACATTCTTCGAGATTCACTTTCAGATCTAGTCATAAGTATTATAAACATAATATCTTTCATCAACGTCTTAATGTTAGGGTCATCACATTTTCCAACTTTTAAGTTTACTTTACAAAGCTTAGGAAATGTCCTTCCCTATGCAATACTTTAATGAATGTTTCATCGTACCTAATTTGATATGAAGTTGCAAATATGTTTCTCTATTTAAAAATGAATCATTTATTACATTGGTTGTATCAACTATTAAACATTTTCTATTAGGTTTTGGTACACATTGGTTTCAATAAATTTTCTTCATTTTGTTATCTCACAGATAAATAAACAGAATGTTAACAAGATAACAAACACGTAAGTTATTAATGGTGCTATTACAAAAAAGTTAAGTACGTATTGAATACCTGCATTAAAAAGGTTTCGTATTAAATACACCGTGCTCGCCCGAGGGAAGTTCACGTTATACTTTTTCGCAAGTGTAACCTAACCTAACCAAAGCGAGACAAAAGAGCAAGATGGCGAATATTCTGCCACCGCAGTGCATTTAATATGAAACCTTTTTAAAGCAAGTATTCAATATGTATTTAACTTTTTGTAATAACACCGTAAATGTTTAAAATACCCCAAAAACATATAAACCAGAGTCAACTCAGTACTTTCCTGAACATAATCAGAAACTATCTTCTTCATAGCGTAGAAATCATCAGAGATATCGATTGCAACACAAAAAAAATGTTGAGCTGTATAACGTATAAATAAATCTACCCTTTGAACATTAATTGTACTCTGAACGTTTTAAATGCCTCCATTCTTATCTATCGGTTAAAGTTGGTTTAGCAATAGAGATAAGCAGTGGTTTTATGACTTAGAGATTACACGGTCAATATAAGACGACGAACTATCGATTTTATTGATTCTTTAACCATAAGAAGCGTATTCGACATATACTTTTCAAAATGGATTTCCTTGGCAAAGAATATACCCTTGAGAGGAGCGACGATCAATTCGAAAGTTTTCTAAAGTCGACAGGTACGCATTATAGCATTACAGCATACAACGCGCTCTGGCGGACCGGCGGGACTCTCCGATGCTGGTTCGCTGGATACGGCTACATGTAGTCGTACAGTGAATTTCCAACATCATCGGGGATCCACCCGAACCTGCCACTTTGGTAACATTGTGTGTTAAGTGTTTTCAATTATTATTGTTACTCAACTTAAACTTGTATTTATAGCAAAAAATATGGATGTAATCATATGATGAGTCTGAATTAAATGATATATTATTATTATTCTATTATTATAATTATTAATTTCATTATCACTTATATATTTTGATGGAAATATCGTCTGTGTCTAGGTAACTCCGAAGAAAAGATTGCGGCTATTCTCTCCAATAAGCCAACTCAGAAGATCATCGACAACAACGATGGCACTTTTACCGTCATTACCGTAGATCTTAGAGGTCCTAGGGAAGTTACATTTACTCCTGGAAAGGAAATCGAAGACGTAGTTGGAGTGGACACCGCCGTGAGTACAATATAACATCAAATTATACGTGATAATTTGTTATAAATTCATACAATCGATTAATAGTTTGTTCTGTTATACTGGGTTTATTAACGGCTTTTAAAAAAAGATTTAATAAGTCCTGAAACGACTTTAATAAAAAATATTACATAAAATTGAATCAACCGGCGCGAAAGAGGAACGGAAACTGACTAACTGGGTGTAGAGAGTTATCAGAAAAGCTGATTTGGAAGTAGGGAGAAACGGACTCAGGCGTGGTCAGCATTACTGGAGGAAGGAATTAGGGGTATAACAGTTCGTATAGGTATTTGTGACTTTGGGTGCTTCTTTTGGTCCTGAGGCAAAAGTTAGTTTGAAATATTAAAAAAAATAATTACTTGAAAATTTGAGCCCTTAATTATTAACTCCAAGTATTCTCTCAGTGCGTGAGATTTCCCATAAAAATACACGTAATCTTTTTTTTTTTTTTTGTTTTGTATAACTCTGCGGTACATTTTGCTATTATATCGTTCGAACTCAGGAATTACTACCAGGATTACACGCTCTACAGTAGTGCCTAATGTAACTTAACTGTAACTCACACCGGTGACAAAAGTTAAATCTTGTAGAAATTTCTTTTTTTTGTTATTTTATTAACGACTGGTGCAGTCGAAGTATTTACACGAAGAATTTATTAAAAATGTTGTAGGAAATTTACTTTTATACAAAAGAGTTTTTGAAATAAAAGTTCTAAGATTAATATTTATCGAGATAGTGAGCATATCACTTTCTATAGCATAAAAATTTAATGGATTATTGAGTCAAATTAAAAAAAAAGACAATAAAGGTGTCAAAACAATAGAATAAGTGTTCTTTTTTGGAATTTTTAAATCAAATAGCCCTGCATTATTTAAATATTATAATTTGGAAATTGAAATTATTAACATTAGTCTGGTTTGGACATCTATTATCGTACAAACCAATGATTTTATAAGTTTTCATACTGTTTATTAGTTAATTAAACATATGATGGACTATACAAGTTTAATACATTATATAAATATTATATGTTACACTGGCCGATATACTACGCGTCACTATTTTAACGCAAGCGCAATTTGTCACGAGCATCTCGGTGACGTTTCAGTAGCATGTCGAGGTTATCGGTGATGCGAACTTATAAGATTTTTTCTACCAAAGAACTAAACGCAGATAAAGAACCTTTCACTTCGAAAATAGTTTTATGGTTCTTTATTATATCTATATATTAATACTTGAAGCAAAATATTTGTACCCCTTTTTGACCGATTTCCCGTGAACGGGTGAACTTGAAATTTGGCATAGTTAACATTTTTATATTGTGGAGAAGTGCAGAAAGCTGTTTATTTTATGTAAAATGAATTAGAAGTACATTAAATTAATTAATTTTTTTAATTACATTTATTACATAAATTACATACATTTATTTAAATAATTACACATATGTAAGTAAAAAAGACATTTTGACAGCTGTCAATAACGACTTCAGAAAAGGTTGCGAAGGAGGTTGCTATGCTCGACTATATATATTTTTTAACTCTTACGTTCCAATTACCATTTTCCATCCTATATTCAACAATAATATTATAACATATGACTATTATTGTAATGTTTATTATATTTTATGGTGAACTCACTTCAAATGATGATTTAATAAAAAAATGAGCCAATAATACTTTGTATAATCAAAATAAGATTTTTTTTCATAAAAGTAATCCATGACTTAGACCTCCGCGGTTACAATGTTGCAATTCAACCTCATGTAGCAACAAAATAGAATTTATTTTCAAAAGCTAATGGTAGTATTAAAAATATCTTTGTCTTGGATTCACCATTTGATTGTATTGTGCATCCATTACTTTTTTTAATTAATATAATCTATATCTATACATATAATAAGGACGTAAATCCAATGAGTCTGTACTTTTCAGATTTTTATAGAAAAAAGTGTGTCTGTACTTATGTACATGCGTTAGAAGTTATACTTCTTTGGCTTAACAAGGTAAAAATCTTATCAAAAATTTATCTTTCTCCTTATTCTAAGTTTGTAGAAACGACACTACCAATAGAAAAATGGTATTTAATACATTGAAAGTTTTAATACAAAGAAATACAAACAACAAATACAAAGAAACAAAGTGTTGACTATAGCTAACTTCAGGGTGTCCGTTTTTCGTGACGGTGTGAGCGCACATTGTAAAAATTTACTCTCATCATTTTTCCCTAACGCGCCAAAAAAGTATAACTTCAAAAATGTTTCTAAGTGTCTTAGAATCAGTAAAAAAACACATTTCAATTAATTTTAGAAATATCTATCTTTCTATTTGTTTGAAAACGCATCACTGCTACAGTTCTACATTCACAATAAAATCTCAAGAAAATTATAAAGCATATCCCCGAGTAACATTTAGTCTTGGATTCATTAAAATCGGTTGAATCTTTAAAAAGTTATTGTAATTTTAATGACGACGCGGCGTAAGTACGAGAGAAAAGTAAATAAGTAAATGGACTTAATACAGTCAGATGATTTTATTAGTGACTGTTATTTTTTACATTAGGTTCTATGCGGACGGAGACGCGGGCACAGCTAGTACATTATTTATATTTATATTATATCAGGCAAACGAACAGGTGAATTACCTGATGTTAAATGATCACCACCGTCCATAGACATTTGCAACACCAGGGCAGTCGCAGGTGCGTAGCCTGTGTTATGGCTGAGGGGGGAGGAATGAGGACAGGTGGGCCTCCGGCACTCTCACTGACCAAGCGAAACGCAACAATGCAAGCACTATTACTTCACGTCGATTTTCTGTGAGAGGGTGGTACTACCCCTGGTGAGCCAACCCATTACTGAAACCAGTTATAGCTTCAGCGTGGCTCTACTACCTATAAAATTTATATTTTCTATTTGTTGTGATTCGTTTTTATACATTCTGTACACAGTGTATTTATTGTAATAAAAGCTGATCCAATGTGTCTGTTTACAGGTAAAGACGGTATACACCATCGACGGTAACACTTTAACACAAGTCGTAAAAGCTGACAAAGGAACAGCAACATTCAAGAAGGAATTCAAAGGCGATGAGCTCGTCGTAGTAAGTTCAAAATTTTCATATGAAATACATATTGACACTTTTAAATGGCCGGTAACGCACTTTTGACTCTACTGGCGTAGCTAGTTTCTCTGGATAGCGATGGTCGCTTACTATCAGGTGACCTACCTTTACGTTTGTTTCCCATATTTTAAAAAAATTGAGTCGTTACGGGATGCCTGACAAATGTGAAACAACGAAATTGTTAGAATCGAACAAATCTCATTTTCTCAAATTACACTATAGGTATGCGAGCTCAGTGCGGCAAGAGACATTGCGCACGGTCGCGTCGCCATGTCTCACACACTCGCCACGCCAACAATCAGGTTTAACCGCGCCTATAAATGTTTTACATTAAAAAAAATCTTTATAACAGCGCAACTACAGTAATATTGTTACGTTAATTAAAAGATATTTTTTTGTAGATTAATGTTATTATTTTATACTCTGGTATATAATATTATATACACTATGCGTTGTATAAAAAGAACAAATTAGCTTTATAAATAAACTAGGTTTTGTCCGCGGCTTGCTCGAGTTAATATAAATTCGAGCTATACCTCGGTAACAGTTTTTATTTTTCGAAGTAAAAACCACTCTGCTCTTTTCGGTATCTCTAACAACTTCCATGCAAAACTTCGTTAACGATCGGTTCGATTATTGTGCATAAGTGAAGTGAATGGAAAATAACTTAACGGAACACGAATTCTGAGATGCCACAAAACTCCCTGAAAACTACTAACAAGAGGGCCGCCATCTTGGCAGAACATGAAAATTATTACATACTTGTAACATCATATTACCTACTCGATAATGACAGTAATAATGTGGAAGATTGGTCACCAAAACTAAAAAAAAAAAGTATTATTACTAGAGATGTTAAACCAAAAAAAAATGGTACAAAAATCGGTAAAAAGTTGTACTCAAAAGAGTTACACACACATATACACTTGAATTGATTAGATAGTGGTTTATGGATATATAGCATGGTGGTAATCTGTATCGATATGATATCGATAATCAAAATGGGCTACTATTACATTTGAAAATAAATAATCCTTCGTAACTAACATTATAAATGCGAACGTGAGTTTTTTTGTCTGTTCGTTACGATTTCTCGTCGTAACAACTAAATCTAACATCGTGAAATGTTTTATAAATCGTTGTCAGGAATAAAACGACATAAGGTACTTTTTATCTAAAAAACAATAATATTCCCAAAAGATATGTCAAATCAACGTTAACGCGAACAAAATGGCAATCCAACGCTAGTCATAAATAAATTATTAGGATTCAATGACTGAAACTTTGAATTATCCAAGTTCTAGGTTCTGGGAAAAAATACGTTTTTTGTACTTTGGTTTTGACAACCAATCTTTCACATTATTACTGCCATTGTCGTATAGTTAATAATATTACAAACGTCGTGTGAATATTTTAATTTTCTAACAAGATGGTGGCTCTCTTGTTAGAACCATCCTGGGAGTTTTTGTGGTATATCAGAATTCCATGCTTCGTAGTATTATTTTCCATTCACTTCACTTATGCATAATAACCTAACTATATAACATAAAACACCACCAAATTTTACAAAATATAGCGTCAAATAACACAAGATTATGAATAAAATATAAAATCCACTACATGACAGACTAAAATCCCACCAAAAACTCCAAAAATAATAGTTGATAATTATCAATGCTATTAAAATTAATAGTGGTTATTTTCATCATATTCTTTTTTATTACAATTAGACTTTGCATATTTTGAAGAACAAAAAACTGTTAGATTTTTTCTATTAATTCAATATATTTACCCAAACTTTTTAACAAATTTACACCCTTAACCTCCTACTCGTCGATCAGAGGGGCCGATCTGCATTATATGCACGAACGTTTACGTAATACTCAATTGAAGTACGCCCTGAATCACGCAGCTATTGAGAAGTCCAAAAAAAGCGAGCCAAAGGTCCCAAGGAACGTCGGTCTCTCATAGCAACGTACGGGAATAGGAAGGTTAATTCAGAACGAGTTTTGAAGTAAATTATTCGATATTTCGAAATAAAAACCTTGAATTAAATCTAAACTACAAACATCGGTTATTATAAATGCTGATATATTATTGATAAAAAAAAGTTGGTATTATCAGGTATCTAGACAAGCTTTATTTGGTATACGGTAAAGAGCTAGACCGATACCGATACCTACACATACTAATAAATCGGTACGTGTAACATCCCTACAGCAAAACTGTTAAACTTTGCATACAAGGTTTTATTTTCAAGGACATATGTAAACGACCTTTCATGACTTTCTTTGCATCAAATATAATACCTATATTTTTATCTTTGTATTTCAGACGATAACCAGCGATAACTGGGACGGCGTCGCTCATAGATATTACAAAGCTTAATTTATTACTTTATTAAATTCTAATATTATGTAATAACTTATTGTTTATTGATTTTTTAATTACCAATTTTAAACTTAATTTAATGTTTTTATTTTACCATTCCATTACTGAATAATAAACATAAGTCAACAAAAAGATTCCGAATCCTTGAGCCAACCTTCGGCGCCATCATCTTTATGTATTTTTTATTTGTATTAATCGAAGTAATCACGCATGCAATCAACGCATCTTTGCCAACGCAGTGGCAGTTTATTGATGCCCTTCTTAAAGAAATCAGCTGGACGAAAGGCAACAAATTCTTCGAAGTCCATTACTTTTCTTTTCTAGGGGTAAGTTTTCGTTTAGAGCATTGTTTAGGTACTGAACCAGAATCCAAGCAACTTGCTGAGCTCTTGCGGTTATCAAACAGAATCCATTTTTCATCGCAGGTAACAATGCGGTTCAAAATTCTTTCATTTGTGTGTCTGTTGAGCAGTGCAAGGCACGTCTCGACGCGTACTTGGCGCTGGCGATCATTGAGTTAGTGGGGCACCCATTTGTCAAGCTTTTTTACCTTGCCAATTTGACGCAAATGGACCAATATTGTTTTGACGCTAACGTCGAAAGCTGTTGCTAATTCAGCCGTAGATTGTGTATCATCAGCTTCCACAATCACCTTTAATTCGTCATTGTCGACCAAAGTCTTCGGACGACCGCGAGCTTCATTTTTCAGGTCGAAATTCCCAGAACGGAAGCGAGCAAACCAATAACACGTACGTTGGTTTGTAGTGTTAGCTTCGTAAACGTCGTTGATGTTGCATGCCGCTTGTGACGCGTTGCTGCCACGACGGTACTCATATTCCATAATTACTCGAATTTTTAAAATATACATGATGACAAAAAGATTGAAATGCGATGAAAATGTAACACTAATCAATAAACAAATGACTACTTTTGAAAAAAAAATCCATGTTTTTGAAACAAAATTAATTTGAAATTAGAATTCTTAGCCAAACAAAAATCATTTTGACTTGAAATGGCCACTACTGCAGAACGACAATTTCATAGGTAAAGACCTATTATTATTATAGATAAAATATAACAATTTGTTTATTTTAAAGGCACAAATCGACTCAAGGGCCTTATGTCAAAATAATTAGACTACCTTTACCAGATTAAAAATTAGCTTGGTTTCGATTACATTAAAAATAAGCATTACGAAATGATGATGATTTTTTTTGCCGACCAGTGTAATTTGTCCTCTAAGTCGCAGTTGTTACATTCTGAACTTTGTATATTGGCCATTCCATATCTGTCGGGCAAAGTTGATTTAGCACTTGAGATAAGCGATGGTTTTACGGCTGAGCGATTACACGGTCAATATAAAACGAGGAGCTATCGACTTTCTTGATTTTTTAACCACAAGCAGCGAATACGATACGTTTAAAATGGATTTTCTAGGCAAAGAATATACCCTTGAGAGAAACGAGAATTTCGATGAGTTTCTTAGATCAACAGGTACTTTATTTTTTCTATTATAATTGAAGTTTTCACCAGCGTTTAATGATATTTTCTCATGTGAATATGCCTGACGTTTTCAAGGTCTCCCTGAGGACAAGATTACGATTCTCACCTCATTTAATCCAAGTCAAAAGATCGTGAAGAACAGTGATGACACCTTTACAATAATCGACTCCACTCCTAAAGGTTCTAGGGAGAGTACTTTTACTCCTGGGCAGGAATTCGAAGACGTAATTGGACTGGATACAAGAGTAAGTAGAATATAATATGAAATGAATCCGTCTTTTATTAAAAAAATCATAAAATTATCAGACACACATATGTATCTTGTTTATTATTTATTTATTTTAAACTCGTCAACATTAAATATAATAACTATCAATTAATTAATAAATATGTTGTAGATTGACGCGTAATCTCGACAATCGATTACACGTGTTTCGCTCATACACTAGTAAATATATAAAAAGTAGGAGTCATATTTAGAGACAACCACGGCATGCTCCAACACTAAATTAAATATTCATAAAAGTAAATATTAAACTATTTTACATATTTAAAGATTTAACATAATAATACAAACACAAAGAAATTGAAACAGAAAAGTAATAAAATACTGTAATTAGTTGAGACTTTAAAATATTAGGGATATAACAAAGTAACAGAAAGAGAGAGAGAAAAAAAAAAGAAATACTGAACCAATTAAAGATGTATTTTGTGAATAGACTGATATGCCTCTATCGCTGTTTTAAAATGATATCTTTTAGTAGAGAAAATGTCGCACGTTTTATGGAATGAGTTATATGATCTAGATATTAATTATTTAAAATTGATATGACAATTCAACACAATATTACCTACTGCAAATATTTCTCTAGAAATTTCACTATTCATTTATTTGTCATTTTATTTTTGTTTAATTTTCTTTATCAGCTTATAATAACGTTGATATTAAAATCTATTAGAGAACTAATGAAAAACAATATTGTTTTTTTTTTTTCGAAATGTCTACGCTATTGACCTAGCAAGGTCTTAATAACTTCACCGGACTACAACAACATTGATAAAAAATCGCAACTTATTGACAACAGATGTTACGCTTCAGATAAAGTGTTTATTGTGTGTTTTCCTGTATCAGTTGTGATCACTGAAATCGTCTATATATTTTAATTATTTACTTAAGGTAAAGACATCTTACACCATCGACGGAAACACGGTAACGCAGCTCGTAACAGGCAGCAAAGGAACTGCTACCTTCAAGAAGGAATACAAAGACGATGAACTCGTTGTGGTAATTTTGTTAATTGCTTCTAACATACACTTTACAATAAAAACACACATAGTTAATTTTGTTTCATAAATTACACACTATATGTTAGGATGTCTTATACTTTAATTTTTAAGTTTTATAAGTTATTACATTTGTTCACGGCTTCGCTCGCATTCATATAAATTTGAAAAATATAATACATTCCAATACTCACTGATAATGTAGCATTATATTAGTAAAATAATTTTCAAAATAGGTTAAGTATTTTTTTTACATAAAACAATAATATATTACCTCTTTATAATCGGACTAAAGATAAAAAGTTAATATCGTCTGCCTATTTGGCTCAATGTTCTTATTAAACTCAAAGATTGCCGAAGTAATTTCTATATTTATTTCCATTTGGGTCTCTGCCCACATTTTAGTATAAGTTTTTTGTTACATAGAGTAATATGAAAAGTTGTATAAAGGAAAAGTAATTTAGATTGACACAAAAAAAAAACAAAAGCACGTTCCGTCGCTATATTTAACCAAACAATTATACATAAATCAAAACTATACAGTGAATTATTATGAAAGTAGAAATTAGTCTAAATTGTGTATTGAAATTAGCTTATGGCATCCAGTATGATCCCATAATATAAATAATGTATCACTACATATTACTAAGCAAAGTCCTCTGCCACGTTTGTCTGTTCGCAATAAGCTCATTACTGAACGGATTTTCATGCGGTTTTCACCAGGAGATAAAGTGATTCATAAAGGAGGTTTAGGTATATAATTTGTCAAGGTTTTTTTTTAATATCAGAGCGGGTCAACATCCGCCGGGCCCACTAATATTGTATACAAAAGTTCCTGTGATAAATATTACTTGTATGAAGTAAATGATTCGTTCAATATATGTTTTTTTTCTCGAACTGACTACGCTATTGGCCTTACTAGGGCCTTTACAGCTTTACCAGACTAATCTAGTAGTCCGGTGAAGCTGTTAAGACCTTGCTAGGTCAATAGCGTAGTCAGTTCGAGAAAAAAAAAACCAGACTAATCAATATAATATATTGTACATTTTGTATGTATGTAATTTGAAGATTTGCATTATTCAAATACTTTTATCGATAGTAATATGTAAATATATTATGTAATAACGTACGTAATAAAAAAAAAGATCTAATCTGAGAAATCTTCATTTAAAGTATTCATTATGCTAATTAATATATTATATGAAATATTATGAAATCAAATAATCTTAATTATATTATAGCAATTACATCAAAGAAATGCATTACTTTACCATTTGTCTAATATAAAACCTCTGACTGTGGTGTAAATAGTAATTATTGAAATGTAAAGTTGTAAATATAATCCGCCATATTTATTTTTTTTATATCATAGAAAGGAAGCGAACAGGTGGGTCATCTGATGTTAAGTGATCGACAACGTCCATATACACTAGCAACACCAAGGGAATCGCAAGAGAGTTGCCAACCTGTGTTTGATGGGGGAGGGGGATGGGAGGGAAGTTGAAGGAGAGGTGGGTCTCAGGCGCTTTCACTGAACGAACACAAATCAAGCAATAGTTACATCATGTCGATTTTCTGTGAGAGGGCGGTATTACCCCGGCCCCAAGCAAACCCAGCCATTCATGCTGAAACCAGTAATAGCTTCAGCGTGGCTCTACCGTCAACAAAACAAAAAAAAATACACTATAATAGACATTTTTAAGCTTTTTTTTCGAAATATCTACGCTATTGACCCAGCAAGGTCTTAACAGCTTCACCGGACTACTAAGGCGAGCGCTTAAGGCACTCAGCCGATTTAATTATGGCAACCAGCTCAAGGGTGCACGGCACACCTCGGCTTGGCTGTTGCCTGTTGCATGCAAAATCGCGATCTATCTTAGGTAACCTAGCTAACTATTCATATGTGTATGAGTTGTTGAACCGTATATGTGTACCAAGCATACACGCCTCAACAACTCCTCCATATATTTATTATCGGAAAATTGAGAGTTTTTCAGTTCGATAAGGGAAAAAAGTAAACCCTTCCACTTTCATGTGTAAGCGTGTAGGCGTGCACGTGTGTGGGGGTAATCGTGTAGTGTTGTAGCGGTGATGTATATTTGTGTGTCACCGTATCGCGCAAGCAACGCACTCAAGGGCTCCCTACCGAGGGATCGAACCTAGGCTTGAGCCGCTGCCGTGGGAGGCCTAATCGGGTGCATTGTTAAGCATGTATGAGAAAGTTGTTTATTATGAGACATATTATTACAAATAATTAGAAATATATGTGTATATATATATATATATATATATATATCAATCAGAATTAGTAATTGATACATACAAAGTATTATTATATTAACGATAAATGTTATAAATGACAATTATTGACTTTTTTTATATCAAACATAATAAATACCCTTATTTTTATTTTTGCGTTTCAGACGATAACCGCCGATCACTGGGACGGCGTCGCTTACAGATACTACAAAGCCTAATCTACTATTTACTTAATCTACTAATGTTTATTGATTTTTTAAATATAATTTTAATTTAAACTTTATTGTACCCTTTTATTTCATCTTCCCTTACTCAATAAAGCGAACAAGATATTACGATACGCTAAATAGTCTAAAATTGCATACGTGATGTGTATATATTAGGTATCATGAGAGGAAACGTGGTCGGCGTTTAGTCCATACAAACATATTTAGGTGTTTTATCCCTAGATAAAGGAACTAGAGTAAGTATTGAAGTGTAGCTGTTATGGGAGGTTTTTGAAATTTGATCCGCAATCTTTTTATGTAACAAGAAGTAGTGGAATTAACACTATGTTAGATAGAATGGGAGCAGTGTCTCGCTTGACTTCGGGTATTGGAGAAAAAATGAGATATACGCTCTTCTTTCTTTCCTTTTTCACGTTCAGGTGGCGCAGCGTGGTGAACATAATTTATGCTATTCAAAAGTGATCAAAGAATAATTAAAATGTTTCTCTGTAATAAGAAAAGTTTCACTTCTATCATCTTTACTTTGTACCACTAAACAAAACCATTACGTACACTAATCTATATGAAGATAATACTTAGGTTTCCTTCAATGCTCCGGGCGTGTGCATGTCGGGTCTGTTGTGTTTTAAAGCGAGTAACCTGGGTTAATGTTTAGGTCTTGGGACGCAAATATTGCCTTAGGCTGCTTCTATCGATGTCCATCAATGCTGAACTCCATTGCATACACTCCTCTCCGTAGTTTACAAAACCTGGTAAGATCCTACTGGTAGTTATTTTATAGACAGTTAGTTTTGTTGTAATCCGCGAGGGCAACTCTTGTTTCCCCCTGCACCTTTAAGTATCCTTTTGTCCTCAACATACTACTAGAGGGCATATGATCATCCACGTCGTCATTAGCGTACACGCTGCGAGAAATACGTCAACGCTCTATGTCACATCAAGGAGCGAGCCACGCCGCGATTAATAATATATTTTTGTGACTTACTGGATACAGAAGCAATACCGTAATTATTCGGTGAAATAAGAGTTTCTCCACCGCAGCAGCGCTGAAACCAGCGATTGGACTCATTATCCATGCGAAGTAAGCGTGTATTTTTCTATTACCCAGCTCGATCGATTATATACCCTTGGATCCTATAATTGAGCGTATATCCTGTTGAGATTTTTCGCAAAAAGGAACTCATTATTTATTTAGCTTGAAGGTTATGTACAAGTTTATATACAGATTTTGATAATGTACCTGTTCCATTTATATTTGGTATATATTAATAGGCGAAGCAAAATCTTTGTACGCCTTTTTAACCGATTTCCCGTGAACGGGTGAACTTGAAATTTGGCATAGTTAAAGTTTATATGGCGGAGAAGTGCAGAAAGCTGTTTATTATACATAAAATGCATTAGAAGTACATTAAATTAATTGAAATATGCACTACTCCCACTACTGCTTGAATGTTATACAACATATACACACATGTAAATAAAAAAGACATTTTGACAGCCGTCATGTCAATAACGACTTCAAAAAAGGTTGCGAAGGAGGTTGCTATGCTCGACTATATGTATTTTTTACTCTTACGTTCCAATTACCATTTCTCATCCTACATTCAACATTATAACATATAACTATTATTGTAATGTTCATTATTTTTTATGGTGAACTCACTTCAAATGATGATTTAATAAAAAAATGAGCCAAATAATACTTTGTATAATAAAAATAAGAATTTTGTTCATGAAAGTAATCCATGACTTAGACCTCCGCGGTTACAATATTGCAATTCAACTTCATGTAGCAACAGAAAATAATTTATTTCCAAAAGCTAATGGTAGTATTAAATACATCTTTGTATTGGATTCACCATTTGATTGTATTGTGCATCCATTACTTTTTCTAACAATGATACTGGGTATATCACTATTTCTCATAATGAACAGACTACATTTAATTCAATATCATCCAGAAATACCACGCACCCACGGTGTCGTGTAATATTAATTGAAAATTGTATAAAAGGTTGCGATAAATTTCTTTATTTTCGTAAAGTTATGTTTACTTAAAATTTGAGAGCTTTACCATGTGGTTTTTGTTTCAAATTTATAATTAATTTCAACTTTCATTTACATATAGATTTTTTTAATGTTTATATAGTTAAAGATCATGACAAATGGCAAATAAGTGAGTAGTCATGATGAAAACCTTTGGTTATGGAAGTTACACCCTTTGACAAAAGAACCTTAATAAAGTTCAAACTTTAAAAAATCAATTAACTATGGTCTCGAATATGAGCGCCCACTAGTTTGGTATAAAACTATATATATATATATATATATATATATATGTGTGTTTTATGTGTAAAGAAGTTGTTTGACTGACTCGTCAACGCACAGCTAAGACCACTGAAGCTAGAAACATGACATTTTTATATGTTTTTTTTTTTTTGTGACGTAGATCTTTTATTTATTTTTCTATTATTGATTCCCTAAGGGGATAAACGAGCAAGGGAAAATTTGTACGGGAGATGAAAAAATCTTCGCTTATTGATTTGAAATTAAACGAAACTTCATAATAAAAATAAGGAAACAACTGTTTCAGTTTTTGGCAAATTTCATCCCCAGAGTGTATAGAACAGGAGATAACAATTTAAATTGATACCCTTTATGAGATTTTAAAATAGGTACTTAATTTATCAAATAATTTGATTTCTTAAAATTTATTGTCATCCCTTAAGAATATAATAATAATAATAAAATATTTATTGCTAAAGAACTAATCCTAGGCTTACATATATTGATAATATAACAAAAAATAATCTTAGTATGTTCTACATTATACATTGATCTCCACACTACGCTCGAGGCCTGTCTTGTGGATTTCTATTTCAGGATGAATTGTCTATCCGGTTAACAGCGTTTTAACCACGCTCGTGTGTGTTAGTGTGTCTGTCCGGTTGTGTATAGTTATGTAAATAACTGTTTGTGTCTTTTATGATCACTTTTAAAGTCCTTCAGTGATATTATAACTTAAAGTTTGAAGCCATGAATCGATTTTGTATCTTACTGCCAATGGGTTACAGTCCTTGATATTTGTTTTTGACGGTAATTCTTTATTTCGTTGTATAGAAAAGGATAGAGAAAGTAACTAAATGTTTTGGCAGATAACGATTTTACTTTTGCTATGAACACATTAAAGACTCTAGAATTAATCATAGTTTTGTACTCGGGAGAGTGTAATATTATATAGTGAGCTTGTGTGGTGGTTTTGACAGTTTGCGAATACTCAAGATTTGACTTTCTTTGTATAGTAGTACTGTCGGATGTATATAAGGTATATTAAACATAACTTTGATAATTAATCTCTGAGCTCATAGTACATATATATAGTAACACGGAGGAAACAGAAAGCAAAAGTAATTCATATTTTAATTAAAAATATAGGTAGTTTTCAATATATTCATATTTAATTATAACTACCTGCTAAAATGTAACATTGTTCATTACACCGCGCCTCTACGAAAACTACAAGCAATTAGTATTAATGACTTTTTATCTGGTTTTATCAGTTCCGGGACCTAGAATTTGTGATTCAAAATAATTTTATATAATTGACTCTTGATTCAATAATTTGCAACAATCTCAGGATTATTTTGTGATTTATGTTAACAAAAGTTTGTTAATAAATAATATATCATCATGAGTCTGCTTTTCTAATATTAATGTGTGCGATCAGAACAGCTCATACTACGGATTTATATCATATCTTATAGATTATTATAGATTAGAAATTAAGTATAAGAACAGGCTTTATGATCGACTTGATTTATTAATATCAAAGGATTCTAAACGGTACATCGTTAACAAAATGGCTTACCTTGGAAAGGAATACAAATACCAAAGTGAGGAGAACTTTGAAGCATTCCTCAACGCTGTCGGTGAGTTTTATTTAAAAATTTACTAGCGTTATAGTTTGTGAGTATTTGGTAGCCATTTTGGTATTAATTGTTGAATATTATTTGGATAATTTAATTGTGACTCCATTGAACTGTTATCAACTACACGAAAATACTATATGTAATGTGACATTAGATATAAAGTATATTTAATAAGTAATTTCATTAAAGTTTGACATTTACAATAAAATATGTGATGGTTCCATAAAAAAACCACTTTCCGACAGTTCACCTTTTTACTGGTTCCGTAAAAAATGATTGATTTTCAATAAGGTATTTAGATATTTTAACATTTTTTATTCTTAGTTCCAAATAATTTTTAAACAAAACTTTTATAACCGCCGTGCCGCGCTGTAAAATTTGATTTCTAAAAATACATTGTAATTACAATACACTTGTGTCATAAAATAAATGTATTTTCCAAAATTCTTTATTCCTTAACTTAGTTCAATTGTTTTTATTTTACGTTGATTTCTGATCAACAGATAATATTATATTTAATATAAAACCATTCTGTAACTTTGGCAAAAAGTAATGCTATGGATTGTATACTTGATTTTTTATAGCATCTAAGTTGCAAGCTCTTTATGGCATACTGAATATTAATCTTTATGGTCCTAAATAAGATGTTTATTATCAAATACTATACCTAACTCTCGAATTAAATAATGCATGAAAGAATCACAACTGAAAGAGAAACTGTATGAGATTATGCTATATAGTATAGTATAATATAGTATAGTAAAGTTAAGTTTAGTAAAGTAAAGTTAAGTTAAGTTAAAAATATAGTAGTAAAGTATATATAATATAGTATGTACAATATAGTGTTCTTATATTATGATTAATGTAAAAGGCATATTATGTTTTTAATCGAATATTTTAGAGTAAATAGCAGACATGTTCGTTTCGCAAGATTTGATATACTAAAATTATGTACAAATATTTAAATAACACTAATTTCGGACCTACTCTATACGAGTTGTAGATAATAGGTATTTACCTATGAAATGGCCGTTCTGCAGTACTGGCTATTTCAAATCAAAATAATTTTTGTTTGGTTAAGAATTCTAATCTCCAATTAATTTTATTTTAAAAACATGGAATTCTTTTTCTAAAAGTAGTCTTTTGTTTATTGATTAGTGTTACATATTCATCGCATTTCAATATTTTTTGTCATCATGGATACGTTAAAAATTCGAGTAATTATGTAATATAAGTACCGTCGTGGCAGCAACGCGGCACATGCGGCACGCAACATCAACGACGTTTACGGAGCTAACACTACAAACCTACGCACCACCTGTTATTGGTTTGCTCGCTTCCGTTCTGAAAATTTCGACCTGAAAAATGAAGCTCGCGGTCGTCCGAAGACTTTGGTCGACAATGACAAATTAAAGGCGATTGTGGAAGCTGATAATACATAATCTACGACTGAATTAACAGCAGCTTTCGACGTTAGCATCAAAACAATATTGGTTCATTTGCGTCAAATTGGCAAGGTAAAAAAGCTTGACAAATGGGTGCCCCAACGAACTCAATGATCGACAGCGCGAAGTACGCGTCGAGACGTGCCTTGCACACTGCTTAACAGACACACAAATTAAGGAATTTTGAACCGCATTGTTACCTGCGATGCAAAATGGAATTTTGAACCGCATTGTTACCTGCGATGCAAAATGGATTCTGTTTGATAACCGCAAGCACTCAGTAAGTTGGTTGGATCCTGGTTCAGCACCTAAACAATGCCCTAAACGAAAACTTACCCCTAGAAAAGTGATGGTCACTGTTTGGTGGTCTAGCGCCGGTGTTATTCACCACACCTTCTTACAAAACGGGGTGAGCATTACTGCAGATGTTTACTGTGAAGAACTGAACACAATGATGGAAAAGCTGGCACATCTCCAACAAGCATTGGTTAATCGCTCGTTTCCGCTGCTCCTGCACGACAAAGCGCGACCTCATACTGCACAGCAGGCGGTCTCCAAGTTGCAAGAACTGGGGTTCGAAGTTCTCCGTCATACGCCTTACTCACCAGACCTTGCGCCTACAGACTACCACTTTTTCCAGAATTTAGATAACTCCTTGGCGGGAAAAAAATTCAATACCCGAGAGGCAGTACAAAATGCCTTTGAAGAATTTGTTGCCTCCCGTCCAGCTGATTTCTTTAAGAAGGGCATCAATAAACTGCCACTGCGTTGGCAAAGATGCATTGATTGCATGTGTGATTACTTCGATTAATAAAAATTAAAAAAAAAAACATGAAAAACATTCGTTTAAATTTTATCATACAAAACTGCAATTTCATAGGTAAAGACCTAATATTACATTCAGAAGAAAATGTGTAAAAATTCAAATACATTCTGCTTTCTATAAAATTATTATGGCTGTGAAGTTCAGTGATAGATTTTAATAAGGATTTTTTCTAAGCAAATTCTACATACGCTACGCAATCTGTGAAGCTGAAAAATTAGAAACGTAGGTTATAATAAATCAGTTGAACGACACAAATATTACAAAAATTAAAATATACAAAAATTATTATCAATTGTTTTTGATTTTTGTAGAAATAAATAAATTATAGGCTGCGATTTATTAGTTAGATGTAAGAATCGTCCCTCCCGGCAGTGAATGCGGGGGCGTTCATTGCCATATAGGGAGGAAGACCCGTGACGGAGAAGCACGGTGTGTAGCCGCAGCTTCCATTTGAAGCGACGTGGTGAGAACTCAAGTCTTTCCACGAGACGAAGATCCCCGTCTTACCATCTACGGGCGATCTGAGCGCGCGACCAGGGAGCGGAGCATGCAAACCGTGATCTCGCACCCTGGTCCACCTACGCGCAAAGGCGGCAGAGGGGTTTTTAATCGGTAGGAGTCCGACATAACCCTCACGTTGTCGTGATTTTCCCCTCTATAAAAAAAAAAGATGTAAGAATCGTGATAATTTACAATATTATAATGACAGAAAATAAAACATTTTATTCATAACTATCGTGTAAATTCAAATGTAATAATAAATTATTAAATAATACAATCAACATATATACACTATAGAAATTATCATTGCTTTTTAATAAATTATAAGTTATTAAAACTCTACTTTTTAAATACATCACGAATATTACTTAATTTAATGAATTTATTGTTACACGAACGTTGCTCCGCGGTTTTACACACGTTTAAATTTTCTCGCTCTTCGTCCCCAATAGTTTGTCCCTCGCCACATAACCCTCCCTCCTACACGATTACCTCGTTTTCATTTATAGTTACAATATTAATAGCAATCCCTTTGCAGCAAGGGGTTATACCATGATATAAGTATGACCTCAGCATAACATTCCTCTTTTTTTTTCTTTCCGATTAACATCTGCATATGTAGGCAATTTCGCCAATACCAAGTGTAACAGATACAAAATACTTATACTTCCTATTACTACTCCTATACCTAGTTCTAGGTTACTTTTTAGATTCAAAGGTTTAATCGATCCTAACAGGCGGAATTCAGTATACTATATTCATATAGTCGAAATAAGTATTTGTATTCTATCCGAACGTTCTAGAATCATAATGATTCATATCAAATATATGTGATATTTTTATATAATTTGTCGTGTATTGGATCACTTTTTTAACTGATAACAAATTTCAAGTGTAAATTTTATCGGTACGATAAGATTAATAATGTTTCATCACAAGTAATATATCATTTTGTTGTGCTCCAATTAGATACGTTCGTTTGTTATATTTGTACTGAAATTAGAGCAAATTAACTACATTAAATATAAATACTGCGTAATTTTTGGACTGCCTTATGCAGTCATATCAAGTATATATCAAATATGGATTGTACATTGTTAAAATGTTTGTAAAACTACAGGTTTCTTACAAGCCAAAATATGAGTAAGATCTATACATATAATAGGATTTTAATTCATTTTTAGAAAGGTCTGTCTGTCTGTCTGTTTGTGTGACCACGTATCACTGCTAAAACACGGAGTTCACAACAAAACCTCAGCAAGAAAATCATAAAACATATCCTCAGGAGTAACTAAATGTTGTTTCATTAATTTTTTCATTAATTAATCTCTCTTATCTAAATAGTCATCATTTGTCGAACAAACGTGAATTGGCTAAAATAAATTGTGACTACTTGTCCTTTTATAATGTTATCCAACACCCCGTCCCTCTTCTTACCATTATTAAACAACGTAAAGAAAAGTTGTTATCGGTGGAGATTTGGAATGTTTAATTTTTTAGTTTTGCAATATCGTAGTGTTTAGACGTAGTGTTTTTCATTTAATGTACAAGTTTAGCTGTTAATCTTCGAAAATGAATAAAATAAATAGATTTAAATCGGTACACTCTACCAAAAGTTATTGTAATTTTAATGACGACGCGGCGTAAGTAGGAGAGATAAGTAAATGGACTTTAATACAGTCAGATGACTTTCTTAATTACCGTTTTTTTCTACATAAGCTTACGAAGTCGCGAGCACAGCTAGTTATAAATACATGTATTCCCAATACACAATGCAATCCGTGTAAACTACCAAAAAATGTGAGGAAATTTCCTAAAATTACTTTACAAACTTCATATAGCAATTCTACACGAATTTTAGACAACTGTGGAACAGTTTTCAATAACAAAGCATAAGTTTATTATTATTATATTGTTGTGCATAAAAAATCCAACGTTGTTTTTTATAATGAAAATATAAAGATATTTTACAATGTTACACATTTTATGTCGCAGGGACTTGATATTAATAATATACCTAAGTATAATATATTAATGCTGGAGTTTTTGGCGGGATCTTAGTCTGTCATGTATTGGATTTTAGGTATATTTTATTCATAATCTTGTGTTATTTGACTCCATATTGTGTAAATTTGATGGTGTTTTACGTAATATTGTTAGTTTGTTGTGCATAAGTGAAGTGAATGGAAAATAATCCCACGGAGCATACAATTCTGAGATGCCACAAAACTCCCTGGAAGGTTCTAGCAAAGGATCCACCATCTTGTTAGAATATTGATTCACACGATGCTTAAATATTGAAATGATCGCACGACGCTTGTGATATTATTGACTACGTGACAGAGTTTTTGGCGGGATCTTGAATTGCCATGTAGTGGTCTTTATATTTTATCCATAATCTTGTGTTATTTGGCTCTATATTGTGTAATGTTGGTGGTGCTTTACGTAATATAGTTTAGTTATTGTGCACACGTGAGGTGGATCGGAAATAATACCACGGAGCATGGATTCTGACTTGCCACAAAAACTCCCAAGAGAGTTCTAACAAGATGGCCACCGTCTTGTTAGTTCATTGAAGTTATATCAATAAACTTGTAATATCATAACTCACTTGACAATGGCTGGTTGCCAAAAATAAAATAGAGGAAGAAGAAGACTACTTGAGAATGGCAGTAATAATCAGAAAGATTGATTGCCAAAAATAAACTTTAGATAAAAGTATAACATAAATATACATAAATTAAAAAAAAATGCATATCACTATTTCAGGAATTCCCGAGGAACAAATTGTCAAGTTCCGCAACTATAAGCCTTCTTCTAAATTGGACAAGGACGGTGATGGTTACATTTTCACCAACACCACCCCAGAAGGCTCTAAGGAGGTTAAATTTCAATCTGGAGTTCCGTTCGATGACAAAGTACAGGGAGTTATACCGGTACGAGAAATATACCATTTATATATGTTTTTCTATTTAATGCAACGTTATAATGCCCGTTGGATATTCTTACCAGTATCGTAAATGCGAGTGAGAATTATGTTTTCACGACTTCACTACTTAACTGATTATTTTATATACACATTATAAGGGCTTACAGAAAAAGACATATGGTACCTTTCATTGAGAAAAAGATTAGCCAAATATAAATTAAAACGAAAGAAGCCACGGGTAAAAACTAGCACTATAATAAATTCAAAATTAAATATATCATATGAGTTAAACGAACAGGTGGGTCACCTGATGCTAAGAGATTACCACCGTCCATAGACACCATCACCACCAGAGGAGTCGCAAGTGCGTTGCCAGCCTGTATTAATTGGGAAGGGAGAGGGAACGGGAGAGGGGAAGAGAGAGGGGAGGGGAGATAGGCCTCCGGCACTCTCATTAACCAAACGAAACGCGGCAACGCAAGCACTGTTACTTCACGTCGGTTTTCTGTAGACCGGGTAGTACTACCCCGGGCGAGCCGAAACATTCATGCTGAAACTAGTAATAGCTTCAGCGTAGCTCTACCACCTACAAAATATAGAATATTTAATTTTGATAATAATAAAAAATAACCTATTTTTCTATATCACATATCTATAAATTTCTAGAATCGTTCATACTACAACAAGTATAAGGGCAATAAAGGAGTAGATAGATATACAAAGATAATAAAAAGAGTAAATAATTTTACAGATTAAAACAACGTACACTGTTGATGGCAACACAGTAACACAAGTCATAGAGAGTGATAAAGGTACTGCGACATTCAAAAGGGAATACGACGGAGACTCGATGAAAGTGGTAAATATCACAACATTTTAAGTCAACATTCGAAGCTATGGATGATGTCCACCATTTTATGATGCAATATGTCATGAATATTACTATAAATTTGACTAAAAAATTTGGTTAAAATAAATTGGTTGTCGGCATGTTCCACAAATTTTTAGTAAAACCCTTCGAAGAGGTTTCAAAAACACGCTGTGAAATGAGGCAAATCTGATTTTATGTAAGAAGTACGAGACGTTAAAATATTATTATAAATAGGAGCTGATATGACTACAGTTAGAAGCCGTTAAACAAAAGTAAATACAACAAGGATTTTCATTCGAAAAAGTAATATTTAAAAATATTAAGTTGTAGCTATATCTAATTTAGTTGCTCTCGCTTGTCTAGAGATAGCAACATAAAAATACTTTATTTGGAGAACTTGATTGTCTCTGTGTAGTTATAGAACTTGTGAAATTTCAACGAAGGGAGTAATATCACTACACCTACATTTAGTTTTGTGTCCTGAACGGTGTTCTTAATAGCATACATCAGTTAACGAAGTATTTAAACTATATCCTTCAAACCTGATTAAGAATTTTAGATTGATTATAATAATTATAATTTCAATGTCTACTTAAATATAGTGTCCTTTGATACTGCTTCATTTTGGAAAGAAAAAGTTTTCTAGTAATTAGACAAATACCGTACTGCGTATCAATTCCTTCACTATTTATGTTTAAAAAGCTACTAGCCGCCATTCCTATCAGGAAAGATTTTTTTGCAATATACTAGATTCAAAGTTAATATAAAAACACACACTTTAGTAATCTAGTATAGTTTAAATGTAAATACTGTTCTATATATTAGACAAGAATTCATACAACATACATTGATAATTAAATTAAAGTAAAATATTTAACACTAACCTCTGCCCGCGAGTTCGTTAGCGTGGAATATGGAATGTGGAATGGGCTAACGCTAACACGCAGCGAAAGGTTTCAAGAGGAAAAAAAACAACGATTTTGAAACATTCTTCATTGGTGCTCCGTTCCTATTTGTCTAAACGTGATTATTATAGCCTATAACCTTTCTCGATAAATGAAGTATATAATACTAAAAGAATTTTTCAAATCGGACCGGTAATTCCTGAAATTACCGCCTACAACGTCACAAACTCACAACATCACAAACTTTAGCTCTTTATAATATTAGTATAGATTATAACATTAGTATAGATACTTTTTGCAATGACACGACTAACGTCACATAAACTAGATGTATTATTTGCTTATTTCTTCCATGATTCGTACATTATTTCAATGCACAGATAATTGAAGACTTCTTGATACAATTAAAATAATATTTTATGTAGGCTGTTATAAATCGAATGAATTATATTTATGACTGTTTTATAATATCTTCTTCTTTATTGTTATAACTCGAGATCATGTATTAATCTAATAATTATTTTTATTTCCAGACCATAACCGGTGATAAATTTGACGGTGTCGCTTACAGATACTACAAAGCTTAAGTTATTAATGTAATTTATTTTATTTATAATTAATAAAGTTTATAAGTAAATACTATTTGTTGTTTACCTTAAAATACTCCAGGCTGTATGTATACGTGGATTTGAACCTTAATCTCGTCATGAATTGTAATACTAATTACTATATATTCTTTACTAAATATTATGAAGAAAAACAAATGACATACGATAAGGATTTCTTCTGAACTTATAAGAATGACCATCGAAAACCGGCGTTATTATAATGCATACTAAATATCTATGTTCTAGCTATAAAATATAAGTCAATTCCCGAATGTACCTATGTACGCGCAGCACTCCAGAACCATTGCATCTATTTAACCAATTCTTTTCATAATTATTCTGTTCATAATTGTCAAGACAAGGTTTCTATGAAAATACTTGACAAATAAAAAAAAAAATCATATTAAGAGATGAGCGAGTGAAAGAGACAAAAGACAATACGGAGATCAAAAATATTGACAAAATTAACATATTGAGATTCAGTTACCATTTTATATAATTTCACGGTCGCACTGCTAAGGAAAAGTTTGGATTCATTTTTTTTCCTTAGTAGGTATACTCGCGTGGAGCTGGGTCTTGCTCCTAGTAGCTAAATAAAAAAGCGAAATTAAATAGTTCAGTACCTGTATCTTCTCTGTCAACCGATTTTTTTTTAAATTAAGTGTTGACGAACTGTACAGTACTGACGAATAGTCTTATCAAAAAAAAAGGAAATAGTTTATTTTGTTCCACACTATCGATGACTCGAGACCTTTCTTTACAATTTTTATTCACTACATTTTATTCTTAACCACTAGCCATACAGTACTCTCGGTAATTTTTGTTTTATGGTTAAAAATCCTGAGGAGGTCCTAGATACAAAAAAAAAAGTGTTTTGGGTACGATTACAAAAGTTTTATAAAAAGAACTTAGGGATATTTACATTTTGAATGAAGCCTAAACATACTTTATTAATCATGATAATACTTAACAAGGACATACATATAGACACGGTTTCATAATATCATATCATTATCAAATATGCAATCTAAAAAGAAGACATTCAAATCAGAAGTTAGTACTGTACTGCGTTAGTAGTAGACGTTTGACATATAAAATTAACATAACAATAATTAATTAAGAATGAGTGGTTACTGCACTTACCCAAAATAAAATCGTAAAATAGAAATACAATTACCGTTAATTGTATTTATCACGCGATTAATTCAAAATGTCTTATCTTTATTAATATTATAAATGCGAAAATAAATCTGTCTGTCTGTCCGCTTTCACGCCAAAACTATTAAACCGGTTTAAATGAAATTTGGTGCACAGATAGTTGAGAGCCTGAGAAAGGACATAGGATACTTTTTAATGCAAGAAAAAGGTTTTAAAGGGTTGAAAGGAGGGGTGAAAATTTGTATGGAAGGATTGTTATTTTTAAATCTAAAAGCTTGGAACTTATTTTTTAGGCTGTTGATTCGATATAAATATATGACGTTCAAATTTTGTAAAAGTTTTACCTTCAAGAGTATAAAATAACAATGGGAAATAGGGAATGAAAGTTTGCATGGAAATATGTAAGGTTTCTCTCCGATAAAAAAAAAAATCTTTCAGTGTTAGATATAATAGCTAATATTTCTTTTTCAAACTGACTACGCTATTGACCTAGCAAGGTCTTAACAGCTTCACTGGACTACTAAGGCCAGCGCTTAAGGCACTCAGCCAATTTTATTTGACAACTAGCTCAAGGGCGCACAGCACACCTCGGCTTGGGCTGTTGCCTGATGGCAAATGCTTAAGGCACTCAACCGATTTTATTTGACAACTAGCTCAAGAGTGCATGGCATGTTTCAAGCTTCAGGTAGATTATTTTAGGGAGTTCCGATTCTGACGCGGCCAGGGACGGTTGTATCCGCGCTCTCGGAGCAATATTTCGATTTGCGCGATTATTGTGATACAGTGTATAGCCTTCGCTATTACTTCGTGAGTGTTCGGCTTTCGCCGTGAAGCGCCGATCCGGCTGACGTAATGCATACATGCACCGCACACGTGCACCGCACACCTGAGCTACGCATATGCATAACACCTGCGTTCTTTTTCCTGAAATTGAGTGAGATCTTTCCTTTGTATTTATTTATTGCTCTGGTTATTTCTTGGTACATTTATTTGTTTACTCATTAGTTTATCTATTGATTTATGTAGTTCTTTATCCCTTTAGCTGTTATTTCTTTATAACCTTATTTATTTCAATTATTTATTTGTTTAGTTATCCCGCGACTGGTGACGTGTCCGCGCCACCCGCGACCGGTGACGTGTCCGCGATTCCCGCGCCTTCAGCGCAAAACACAGATAGTGACGCTTTTAAAACTGTCATGTATATTAAACGCCGCAGCTCGCATTCGTCGGACTCTGACTCGAGTTCCACACGCCCCGAAAAGCTAGTCAACATAGATGGCGCCCGGGTGCCAGCGCCAGCTATACCGGCAGACTCTAAACCACGCGTAGGCGGACCTAGCTCCGTCTCTGTCGCTCCTTCCTAATCTACGGGTTCCGCAGTCAGGAAACCGCGCCCCCCGCCCCCAGTCACTATTCAAAATAAGTCCCAATGAACTTCAATCTCGAACAGATTAAAGTCTCATAAAATCAATTACACATCCACCCTCAATACTCCGGCGAGCATTCAGATGAAATGTCCCACCTCTACCGATCATCGTGTGCTAACAAAATTCCTTAGGGAATCAAAGTTAGCTTATTTTACTTTCGCACTCGAGGAGGAACGCCTCCTCCGAGTAGTACTCCGTCACTTCCCAGGCCTGCCGGGCGCCTCTCGCGCCCCGGTAGCGCCCGCGCCCGCTACCACACCGCGCTCGCCACCCTCTGTGCCTCGTGCGGCTCAACCCGGGCGGGACCCTATGGCCCCCTGGGCTCCCCGAACTCAGCCTCAGGCTCCTAAGCCTCAAGCGGCGCCGCCACAGCCAGCTTTTGCCCTCCCATCCGCCTCCAACGAGTTCAACTGGCTTAGCCAGTTGTTCCATGAAGACGAGCTCAAGGAGGTCCTCGATTTCCATGCCGTACTCACGGCCGAGAAGGAACTAGGTCTGCTCAACACATCGCGCGTTTTCCGGCAATCGCCTCGTCCGTTCTATACCTACTAAATAAAAATAAAATTCGATATTATTATAGTTTCCGCGTATTTATCACCAAACAAAAAATTGCTAAGATCTGATTTACAGGCGCTGCTTAATTTAGGTGATTCAGTTATTATAGCGGGGGACCCAATAGCGGGAACGTTATCTTAGGTAGAGTTCTCGCGTTTGACGTTATAGCCCCTCTGGAACCCACGTACTATCAAGATCATTGCTGACCGACAGTTTTAGATATAGCTCTTATAAAAAATGTCACGCTTCCTGTGCGACTCATACAAGTGGTACACGAATTTGATTCAGATCATAGTCCGGTTATTTTACAGTTAGGTCAGAACTCAGACTTTACCCCGTCGTCGGTAAGGGTGGCTGATTACGCGAAACTCGTTAAATATTTTAAAGAAAATCCGTCGTCTAGTAGTTTAGATAGGATTCCGGACGTGTTGGTGTCTAAAGCCGACGCGGATTCGGCTATCATTTCCCTGGTTGATTATCTCCAGACTGCCGTCAGAGAGACCTCGAAAGAGGTACAAGCGGCGAACGATTGCCGTTTCATACTCCCTGACGACGTGAGAGCATTGATCACGGAAAAGAATGCCGCGACTCGAGCTTACGACGCTTATCCATCTGTAGAGAATCGCGATCGGACACTGACCCTTTCCATATTGGTTTAATCAAATCTCGCGTCTTCTCCAGCGGATATTCTAACCTCGATCACTTTCGATGAAGTTTCAGCTACCATCAAGCGTCTCAAGCCTAGGAAGTCCCCAGGTCCCGATGGGATCAGGAACGAGGTTCTGAAACTCTTTCCTGATCGCATCATAGCTCTATTGGTCTGCATCTTCAATGCGGCCATGTCTCAGGGTCACTTTTCAGCCGTCTGGAAGAAAGGACGTAGTGATAGGTATTCACAAGCCCGGCAAGAAAGCTACGCTTCCCGTTAACTATCGCCCCATTAGTTTGCTAGATACTTTAGGTAAACTTTACGAGCGGCTCCTTCTGATTACCCGATAGATTAATTCACATCATTCGCGAAAAGCCGTCAACACACTCGGTAAATCGTTTCTTCCAAGGCGTATAGAAGTAAAGCCCGAAAAAAGCGTAGCGATAATTTTCGATCCTAAGAAACGTGCTGATAAACTAACGCCCATCAGGCTATACGAAACCGAGATACCTTGGGCCGGCGAGGTCAAATATCTCGACGTCACTTTAGATAAACACTTCAATTTAGATTCACACACAGATAGAATGCGAAGCAAAGCCGCTGTGGTCTTGGGTCGTCTCCATCATTTGCTTTGTGATAAGAGTAAAATGTCTCTCAGATATAAACTCACTTTATATAAAACTTGCATCCATCCGATTACGACGTACAATTGTCCGGTCATTGCACACGCGCAAATTCGTATTCATAAGTTGCAGGTTCTCCAGAACCGAGTCCTACGTAAAGTCACCGGTGTCCCATGGTACGTTCGGAATAAGGATCTTCATAGGGACCTGGAGATGCCTTCTGTCTGGGCGTATATAAAATCACTCACACGTAGTTATTTCGAAAAAAGCCGCGAATCATCCCTGCCCGTTAGTGGTATCCGCCGCGAACTATGAACCCGTACCCAACGCTGTGCAGTATAGAAGACGACCGCGACACATTTTTACCGACCCCCCTGATCCAATCACATCAGCGAACGATCAGTACCAGCCTGTCTCTCTAAACAGAGAGTGTTCACGCCCACGCCCGCGTAACCACAGATCACGCCACCGTGGTCTGGGGGTAAATTTCGTTCCTGCACACCAGATTAGGCCCCCCCGGCAGCGGCTCAAGCCTAGGTTCGTTCTTTCGGCGTGGAGCCCTTGAGTACGCTGCAGCGGTGCTCACCTATACACACGTGCACGCCTACACGCTTACACGCTGATTTTCTTTTTCAGAGAAATAAACGACAAGCAGTTCTACCCTTATTTTTTCCTATCCTATCCTATACTATATAGTTTAGAGCAATTTTTTCGACACAAAATGCATATAGGAGTTGTTGAGGCACGCATGCTTGGTACACATGCATGTTTCAGGAACTCATATAAGTATATCTAGATAGCTTAGCTTAGGCTGGCTCAGATAGGTCGCGATTTTTGCACAAAACAGGCGACAGCCCAAGCCGAGGTGTGTCGTGCACTCTTGAGTTAGTCGCCCAAACATCCCAAATCGGCTGAGTGCCTTTAGCGTTCGTCTCAATAGTTCGGTGAATCTGTGGAGACCTATCCAGGTCAACAGCGTTTTCATTTCGAAAAAAAAAGATTATTTTAGCAGATCCTTCAAATATACGTATGATTCATGATTCACTCTATTACAGATTACCCGTTCAATGTACAAATTATCGATCAAAGGACAAATTACTATGATAATTATTTTTAATTAATGATGATAATATTCAAATGATTATTATTATTGTACATGAATTTTAAAGTTTGATAACAATGTCACCTGATGTTAATGAGGTGTTGCAAGATGGTAGACACGCAAATCAAAATGGATCAACTCGATAAATGTACCTCTTGGAACACACCTATAGGTAAGTACTTGATGCAAGATTTTTTAACTTGAGTGTAGTAACTAGCAAGCTGGGTTAGAAAAAGCCCACCCACCGTGCTATGGATTCATCGCGATGTATTCCTTCAACGAAAAGTCCGCGATGATAGTGGTACTCGTACATTAGGCTTATCGATTTCTGGAATCAGCCGGCGTATGTCCAGAACTCAGAGTGATGGTGTGCCCATACCAAGCAGGGTCGCTACCTACATTCAAGTGGTTATAGTTCAACAAAAATGACTGTTATAGTCTGACGAATTTCTGGAGCGCCCAGCGTTTTCCAGCATTGGATACACATCGACATAAGAAAGTGGAATTGTCGTAGCTTGAAAAACCCAACTTTACACCAGAGCCAAAAGACTATTTCAAAAATATAACCCATATTATATTTATAAAGACAGAAAGTTGAAATTTGGTATGTACTTATACATCAAGCAATTCCAAGCAATGTCTGTAACACATAAATATGGAAGTATAATTTTTTTTTAAATGCATAGTTTACCCAAGTTACGTCAATTTTTGAAACTAGACCAAGAACCAAGGTCGTAACTATGAAAATATAATTCGTAAGAAAACGAAACACAGACCATTCGTAGCGATATTTTTTTCTATACAATATGGTAAGGAGTGATTTAGCTCTTTAATGCTAGTTACATTTCCCCTTTCTCCCGTCAAAATCAAAATTACTTTATTCAGTTTAAGCCTTCACTGGCACTTATAAAGGTCAAAAATTACCACTGGTCCGGAAAACACACCCCAGTCATGGAGAAGAACCGGTAAGAAACTCGACCTGTTACATTTTTTAAGATTTATTCCCAATACATCATACAATAAGTTTTAGTAGATGCACACAGAGGATTCAATTCCAGACATCGCTATCGTTCACATACTGATCCACTCTATATCCTATTGACACTAATATCCGCTTGACGTGACGCTTAAATTTACAGTCCGGCAAATCGGTAACACGCTTTGGGACTTTATCCTAGAGCCTAACATTATTACCAAAAAAAGTATTACTGGTTTTGCTAAGTCTGAGACATGAGTTTCTAATATTTAGATTATGTCAGTATTTATTAAATTCAGTTTTTCAAAGTTTTTACGTACATACATTAAATTATCAAGAATGTATTGGGAGGGTAGAGTTAAGATACCGAATTCCTGGAACTTCGTTTTTAATGATTCGCGAAGTCCCATATTATATATTGCTCGAACTGCTCATTTTTCTAATAAAAATACCACACCACAGCAGAATACCATAAAACATTAAGTTATGGAAGTAAGCGAAGTAGACTAACCTAGCAATGACAATATCTGTGAGCTGGCGAATCTTACGTATTGCGAATGCAGAGGAACTTAATCTGCTCGCCATTTTTTGAATGTGAGGGCCCTATTGTAACTTAAAAAATATGCGTGATAGACGATGGACTATACTTATGTACGAGTAAATGATTGTCTTTATTTTTATACTATGTGTACCCGCGGCTCTACTCGCTTTTTTAAAAATTTATTAAAGGATTATAAGATTGTGAGACTATGTACAATTGAAATAGAGAAAGATATAAATGCTCTTTTAAAACAATTGTAAGTACGACACGCACGCGACTTATAGTAGCATGTAATTTATATAATAGATATATAAATACTAACAGCGTGCTTAATGAGATTTACCATCAGCAACATATTTGGAATTTTAACCCACCATATAACTACCTTAGTGCTCACTTACACTGTGTAAGTAACTAATGAAACAACAACTTAAAATATTATTATAAAGATTTACATAACATTTAATATACACTGCCATTATAATTAAGATTATATGGTGTCTATAATAAAAATTAACGCTTGTCTGTTCCGCAAGAAATTGTATTATGGAACTCTTTACGTAATACGTTTATGGTCTAAGGTCTTATTAGGAAGACCTCGTCTATCTTCAAAGTTACCAAATAATTATTATGTCGAATTGTAAACAATAATTGTAAACTGATAATTATTTATCTAATTAAAATTGAATGATGAGAAAAATGAATGATGAGTAAAATGAAAGTTTGGTAAAGGTCGGTTTAGCCGTTTTGGAAATAGTACTGCAGGCGAAGCCACTGTTAACAGCTAGTCTATATTAAAATATACTGCATTACTTGTTATGGTATCCGTTATCTGTTGGTGATATTTCTGTGAAAATCGGTCCATCCGTTTTGGAGATAGCATTGCAGACGAAGCCGCGGTTAACGCTTAGTCTAATTTAGAGTAACCTATGTTACTCGCTGTAATTTCAGCTATCTGCCATTGAAATTCCCGTTAAAATTGGTCCAGCCGTTTCGGAGATTACCCGGAACAAACAGACAGACAAACCGAGGAAACTTTTAAAAATTGCAGTTTCGTTAAGCGTGTATACTTTCATACTCAATCGGTAATTTTTGTCTCGCTTTGGTTAGGATAGGTTAGACTTGCGAAAAAAGGATAACGCGAACTTGCCTCGGAAGAGCGCGGTGCATTTAGTAGGAAACTTCTTTAACCCTTAAATACTTGAAGTTTCAAATTTGATACCGAGGATATAAATCGCATTGAGCACCTACAATCGATTTTATTTTAATATTAGGCTGTCTACATGTTACCTTTGACTGATAATCTTCAAGTTAGAAAACAAAACAAACGTCGAGTGTCGAAAGATGACAAACAATATGACATTTCGGTTTCCCGCCGCATTGAATGGGGACATAGTTTTACAAAAAGGTTTCGCTTATTAATTTCTTTAATTTTTTTTTTGTAAACTAAAAATACTTGTGCGATAGGTAAGTATCTTATTTTTATAATGATTTTTTTTTCTTACACCTGCTTTGCTTGAAGAAATACTTGATGTTTTATAAGTATCAATCTTGATACTACAGGCATTCTGGGCTGTTTGAATCCGCCTTACTTATACTTGTTTTGGTTCAATTTCTGACTTATTTTTGTATTGTTTCATGTTTATACGCTTGTTGGAATGAATGTGCTTAGCCTTTATTTAAGTGTATACTATAATTGAAAATGAAGCCGGATGATAATATGGATGCTAGAAAATCGTTAAATTTCTGAGGATGAGGCACTGGCATCATTTTCACTGGAAAATGAAGATGATATTTATTATTATTCAAGTCGAAGAGAGATTTAGATGGAGCCAGAGGATGAGGAAGACTTGAAAATAGAACCTAATGCTGAACCTGACCTTAAATTAGATATGGCGCCGACGCCGATGTCATCTTTAGAAATTCCAAACGAAGAGATCGCCCAAAAGTCGGTTCCCATGAATTCTGGAGATGTTTTATGGAAAATACATTTTATGAAGCAATATTTACTTAACAAACCCCACAAGTGGGGATTTAAATTTTATATGCTGTGCAGCCTTTCGATTAGGCATATAGTTTTGAGGTATACTCAGAAGCTAAAAATGATGAGAGATTACCAAACGAACTGGATTTCGGAGTGGTATCGAATATAGTCGTTCGATTGCTAACACCAATAACAAGGAATGTCAACAATATCCTATATTTGGACAATTTTTATACCAATATTCCTTTATTACATTACCTACCCAAAGAACGTATTTACTGTCTTGGTACCGTCCAGAGGAACAGACTAGGCAAGACTTGGAAGTTGCCAGATAAAAAGGAAGTTTTGAAGTCCACAGTAACAAGAGCCTATCATGAAAATGTTGCTACCTTTGAAAGTATGGATTTCTCGGCAACAAGTTGGAAGAACAATAAGCAAGTGCTATTGCTTTCCACTTATGTTAGTTGCGAACCAGCAGAGTTTATAACCCGCTACGACAAAAAAATAAAACGTAATATTCAAGTAACTTGTTCTCGCGTAGGTAATCAAGGAATAGAACGCTCACATTGGGTGCATTGACCAGATGGATAACTTCCTTGGTCGATACCATATATACGTATAAAACCTAGGAAGTGGACAATGGGGTTGTTCTATTATATATTTGATATTACAATAATCTACTCTTGCTACTCTACAAAAACATGAATGTCAAAAGAGGAACACCCCAGGAGGACATACTGAAGTTAGCTGACTTCAGAACAGAGCTTGCTAACACCTTATGTCAGTATCAAAACCGACCTGATAATAAACGAGGAAGGACAAGTACAAGTCGAAAAGAGGATGATGTTGAACCACCCTCCAAAAGATCTCGGTCTGGTGTCCAGGTCTTACTCTCAACTGACATACGTTATTATCGAGTGGGACATAAAAAAGTTTTTATGGACTCAAGAAATAAATGTAAATATCAAAATTGTCGAAAGCTTAGTTACTTCATGATTATGTATAAAATGTTAAGTTTCCTAATGTGATATTAAGAAAAATCCCAGTTTTTCATTGTTAAATAAATTTCAATATTTTGATTACCGTAATGACTAAAGTATCAAAAATAATACCCAATGTTTTTTCAAAATAAATATATAAAAATATGGTTTTAATTTTTTTTTACTATTTTTCCCCATTAGTAAACACAGTAAAGTGTACACTTATATATTTTTGAATTTGATTTAAAAAATCCGGCTTTTAAGGGTTAAAACAAGCATTTAATACGTATTTAAAGGCCGGCAACGGCATTTGTGATTCTTGTAATTTCACAGGTGTCCATGGACGGCGGTGATCACTTATCATCAGGTGACCCACATGTTCGTTTGCCGCCAATAGCATAGCATAGCATAGCATTTAACTTTTTTCTAATAATACTAATGAGGTTTTAATTTGATATTATGTAACATAATTAGGTAAATAAAAGTAATATATGCGATAGGTACATTGTTATTTAACTCATTAATATTACTCACATGGACTGTTTTTATAGCGGCGCCACTACGATAATGCTATATTTTTTATCGCTTCGATCTGCAACATAAATAAACTTTGAAGTGGTAAGAAATTAATTCGTTACCAGCGGATTATAGTGTTATCAATATGTACCTACTTAAGCCACCTGTGTTCGTTGTAGAAGGAAAAATCTTCAGAAAATTCTATGTAACTGAATCGTTTTTTTTTTTTCATGTTAGCTCCGATATTACAATATAGATATGCAAGGAGTTCGGTGAACATTGTGTTTTTATATATTTTAAATTTTAATTACTGTCTGCAGACAATAATGTCTCATAAACACAAACTTAAGTGACTAAACTCAAATCACAAAAATGAAATTGAGATCAATATTGATAGTAAACAAGGTGTAAATAATGAATAAAACAATTTAATTGAAAAAAAAAACAAGATATTGGTAATCTGTTTACATTCTTATTAGCAAAAGATGCAAATGGATTTATCTTATGTCTACATGAAGAAAATCTAGACTATATCTTCTCTAACTGTCTAAATCGGTGCTTTTCATTATACAATGTACTTCTCCAGGAAATATCCTGTACCACTCGTATGAAATTCCAGCTCTCCTGCTCCTTCACTCCTTTTAATACCCTTCTGTATAGATTTAGTAGGTGGTAGAACCACACTGAAGCTATTACTGGTTTTAGGCTACTACCCTGGGCAAGTCGACCCACTCACGCTGAAACCAGTAATAACTTCAGCGTGGCTCTATGGGATGGGATGGGATGGGATGGGATGTATGGGAATACAAACAAAATATAATATTATAAAAATACTATATATTTTACATAAACAATCAGGCTATACATAAATATAAATCACAAATCAAGCAAACAGGTTTATCTGGAAACAGTTCTGTCCTTGCAGTTAAACCACAATTTTTACACACGAGGTACTCATCAATATTTTCAATTAAAGTAAATGACAGAGAACAAAACATATTTAAATGTCCATCTTCACATGAAAATCCATCCAATTTCTTATCACAACACTGACATACATATGTAGGGCAAGAATTAACATCTAGATTTAATAAATGTACACTGACGAGCTCAGATACATTCTTATTATGTTTTTCACAGTAGTATTCTATATACTTTTTAGCCCCTTGAAATGATTTTAAATTGAAATCACTTAAACTCTCCACATTCTTATGTTCATTTAATTTATTTATGACTACAATTGCTTGACTACAAAATATTAGTTCTTTTACATTTTCTATGTTGGTTTCTGGGAATAATGGATCATCTCTTATCCTGGTTGTCTTCTTCAATTTATTGTACATAATTATAAGAATTAAATATACTTTCATTTTATATACATCGGTCTGACCTTCTGTGTATAATTGACTATAATCAATTAAAGGCATTATATTCGTTTTCATTGTTTTATATCTTAACAATTCTATGCAGTCCCAATAATTTGTGAATTTTTTTGTTGGATTATTTAATAATACTGAAATAGCATATTCCATTTTTTTCTCTGTAGTCATTAGTACTATATCAATTTTGATAGGTTCTTTCCTATGTAAGACTTTTCTCTCTATTGTTCCCACAGCGCACATTAAATTATTATGTGAAAACCCAATACTCGATACTTCATAATCAGTAAAAGGATCTCTATTTTCTATGATGTCAAAATTCACAATCAATTCTACAGCTAAAACTTTTATGTTCACTTTATAAAATAGAAAATTTATTGTCGTTAAGTATATGCCTTCTTCTGTTACTCTAATGCATGTTATTCTATGATCATTAACATTATTTATATTTTGAGATATTATTTTACAATTTGCGTCAAACATTTGCACAACTAAATGCCTATTTTTTATATAAATCAATAAATTGTTATTTTCAATATTAATGTTTTGCAAACATTTGGCTATCATCCTATCTTTATGATGCCACAGTGTATAAGATTTTATATGCTTTATTTCATCCTTTTCAATCACACACTCAAATGCAAATATTTGACCCAATATATTTGCACAAACTAATAGAAACTTCTCTTGTAACAATGGTATCCATAACATAGTACTGATTTCACAAGTCTCGCTTTTGATGATACCTTGTAATTTGGCATTTATGACTGTACCATTACTTTTGAGAAACCAAAATAAAATGTCGGCATTCTTTTGAGCTGTGACCAAATAACACGAATTTTGATAAATAAGTATAGGGGCCCAGCATATTGCACATGTGTGGACAGCATATGTAGCTTGTTTCAACATACTTACATTTTCAGGCATAATTGTTTGATCCCCATTGATTTTACTCATGTGAGGAGACAAGCTAAATATATTTTTCCATTTACATCCAATTTGCCCATACAGTTCTACACTACCAATATTGTTCAAAACAGCTAATGCACATTGATAATTTTGAAGAAAATCTACTGGTGACCATTCAAAAATACTTATATTTACTAAATTCTTTGCCATTTGTGTATTATGAGCCCACAGAGCAGAGTCGAGTATCATTTCAGTGTAATCCATATTATTCATTCCTTTTTTGATAAATCTATCTGAGAATAAATGAGTAGCGGGACTAGTCATAGGACTGGCTATAAATGTTTCCATAAAATCAATCATTTTGTCCAAACATTCTAAATTGTGCGAAAAATTCATGAAATGTATGCCCTTTTCAGAACGTACTACAAGCGTCGAATTATGCCATGAAAGAACGGTTTCTTCGATTTTGTTAACTATAATAGAACGCCTTGATAGTTCGTATAAACCGTCCAAGCTCATATTTGAAAATGTACTACTTTAGAATCAGTTTTCACATTATATTGTTTAGTTTACATATACAGATGACATTTGTATTTTAGGTTAAAACTTAGGGATAAGAAAGAATAATCAACGTGGAAATAATCAATTAAATTCCTTTTTTTTAAGTAAAAAATGATATTTGGCTACTTTTTAACTTATTAAATAATCGATTTATAATCTTTTTTTTTTAAATGGAAAATCAATCTGAGTCGATTTCTCATTTGCCGCCTCCGACATTATGTCTGGTCTTTTATAAGTTATAACCCGGAGCTCGAACTATTACGAATATTACATTATACCAATGCACCGAAAACATTGATGCTTACAATGCGACACATCAAATAGATCCTATACTTTGAAGAGCTATTGATATACTCGATGCATGGTTTTTTTTATAAAATATCGAATGGGGGTTAAAATCAGTTTCACAAAAACTCAAGTTTGAATTGAACATTATATTTTATAAGTAAAAAAAGTAAAATAAATTTATTCAGCAGCACAAGGTTACATACAATTAAAAAAGACAATAAAAATACTGTACAGTGATACTGAAAAGTCATACACTCAGCATCAATCAAATTTCACCTAAAATCTATCATAATGAGCTGGTGATCAGGTTCGGACAACTTATACGAAAAGTTAACGAAAAACTTATTTTATATTTTAATTTTTGAGACAATAAAATTGTCATTTTGTATGGATGATCATAATTTAATTTTGATTATAATAAAATATTTGATGGTACTGAAAACTTGTATCAATAATGGTATTTGGTTTCCTTATTCTTATAATTTATTTATCTTATCCTTGAAAGTTCAAATCAGTGTTCGATTTGATGTGATTTTTAGTTTTAAATTGATATTTTTTTATTAATATCATTTTATTTGATTGTAATCTGATAATTGTTAATATGAATCTCTCTCTCTCTCTCTGGAATATGAATCTTTGGAATATGAAAAGCTTGTAGATTTTTATGTAATAGAAAAAAATCCACTTAATCACAAAATTCAATTATTTATTTTATCAAAATCGAGTTTTGATAAATCAGTTACAATTGAATAAATAAATATTTATTTATTTAATCGACTGTTTCTATTACTCTTACATCCCTAAGCTAAACAAAGTTAAGCTTGAACACCTCAAATAAGACACTATAGTCTAAGGTCTAAAGTTTAGACTTTAAACACTGTATTACAAACTACTATATAGTTGGAATGTTAATAAGATATCGATATATCAAACTAAATTACTAATCTTTTTTCAGTGTATCGATAGTTCGGTATTGAAACAAA
>JACEII010000060.1:840382-866267 GCA_014332785.1 Antheraea mylitta | reverse complement strand
ATTACTAATCTTTTTTCAGTGTATCGATAGTTCGGTATTGAAACAAATATCGACGGTAGATATATTCAAAGTTTGGTTTCAATCGACATTACAACATATTTTGTGCAATAAGTGTTGTGTGATAATTTCACTTTTTTACAAGATGGTGGCTCCCTTGTTTAAACTATCCAGGAAGTTTTTGTTATATCTCAGAATTCATGGTCCGTGGTATTATTTTCATTCACTTCACTTATGCACAATAACCGAACTGTATTACGTAAAACACCACTAATTTTACAAAATATAGATTCAAGTAACACAAGATTATAATTAAAATACAAAATTCACTGCATGACAGACCAAAATACCGCCAAAAACCACAATTTTAAATATCAGATATTGAGAGATACCTCAAGTTCCTTGGCTACCTCTATGTACAGCTGTTGATAGTTTTAAAAATATTGAATTTTGTTACATTGATATTTTTATAATATCAATATCGGTATTAGGTATATCGATATATATAAACTTTATTAAAAAAAACAATTGTAACTCAGCTTTACAATAATTCACAGTTTTTAATCCAATATATTTGTTAAACAATTTATACTTTAATTTATATTTAAACTACATACGTCAACATAAACACTATCTTCTTTTTTTTTTCGAAATGTCTACGCTATTGACCCAGCAAGGTCTTAACAGCTTCACCGGACTACTAAGGCGAGCGCTTAAGGCACTCAGCCGATTTTATTATGGCAACCAGCTCAAGGGTGCACGGCACACCTCGGCTTGGCTGTTGCCTGTTGCATGCAAAATCGCGACCTATCTTAGCTAGCCTAGCTAACTATTCATATATGTATGAGTTGTTGAACCGTATATGTGTACCAATCATACGCGCCTCAACAACACTTCCATATATTTATTATCGGAAAATTGAGAGTTTTTCAGTTCGATAAGGGAAAAAAAGTAAACCCTTCCACTTTCATGTGTAAGCGTGTAGGCGTGCACGTGTGTGGGGGTGATCGTGTAGTGTTGTAGCGGTGATGTATATTTGTGTGTCACCGTATCGCGCAAGCAACGCACTCAAGGGCTCCCTACTGAGGGATCGAACCTAGGCTTGAGCCGCTGCCGTGGGAGGCCTAATTGGGTACAAATACTATCTATATCTACCTAAATATGTTACACTTAAATGTTTTAAAAATTTACAGTAAATTTATTAAAACTACTCGTTACTTTATATGTTCAGTTGTTTCACTACTAGCATTAAATTTTTTTACCAGCCTGATTCACATTCCGGTACCTCCGTATATTGATCCAAAACGATGCCAGCGTAGACAGTGATATGAGGAATAGAATAAATGCATCTTGCAGTCCACGAATGCCCTTGAAACTCAAAGTGAAGTTGTATAAAACTATTATAAGACCAGTCATACTGTATGTGTCTGATTGCTGGGTTACGAAAGAAACGGATGAGAGGAAACTGTAAGTGACCGAGATGCGATTAGTAAGGCATAAATATAATTGACAGAGTAAAACTGAATATAAGAAAAGAAGTTTGATAGTTTTACCAGTGACAAAAAAATTGAGGAGTAATAATTAACATGATGTCATAAAAAGAGGAAAGACATAATTAGAATAGTTTTAAGTATGAAGATGCACAGATATAAGAGTAAAGGAGACCGAAAAAGGTATGAGTAAAGTGTATGAAAAATGACATGTATATAAAAAATATGAATTCTGAGATGAGATATGACAGAGGAAAGTAGAAAAGGAAGACATGTAGTATCGACCCTACCTAGCTGGGATAAGGGTAGAATAAGTTGATGTATATAAAAACAAATCGACTGCCGATATCAAAATTTTAATATCGAAGTATCGATATATCGTCTCAATAAATATTATTAAAATCGATATTTATAAATATAAAGTCGATTATTCGATTTATCAATATTTTAAAACAGTCCTACCTCTGCTCCATAGTCCATACTTCTCCAGTATACTATTCTTATCTATGGTCCATACTACAGAGGTCCATATTGTCATAAAACATAACAAAAGCACGTGTAAAGCCGTCAAAAGTGTAAAAAGTGTATAAAAGAAATCTTTGACTTTTGTATATTTTTGGATATATAAATCTACGAAGAATATTTCGTTCGTAGTTTTACTCACGAAATATACATAAAATGGGAAAAAATAGATATAACGCCAAAGCGCGACAAGTAGTCAAAACTAGTATTGATAATTCGCAGGCAAATCAGGTTGGTATATTTACAAACTAATTGTAATAATTTGAAGCAACTGATTTGATGGAGTAACGTTATACATTTCGATGTCTTTACATAGGTAAATGAGTAAAATTGTATTACTCACTTTTATATAATACATTCTATTTAATTATACAAATACAGAAAAGTGCTTTAGTATAGAGAGATGTAGAAAACAACAATCACCTGTATTAGTGAAAAACCATAAAGATTTAAGCGCCATACAAACGAAAATAGACCTTATGATGCAAAGGTTAGCAAACAGTTTGGCAGTATAAGGTTTAAAAAAATACTGGATTTATTACAAGATTTGAATAATTATAAATGATGTAATGTATAATCCCAATTATTATGCAAAATGTATTATTACATTATTATTTAATTTTTAAAAACTATTTTTTGTACTAAACCACGAAATGTCCAACTTAGCTATTGTATTTATACTTTTAGGTTAGAAAAAATATTTTACATTAAATACTGAACTAAATATACATTAAACTACTACAATATGAATATATCAAATTAAATATTGAATAATTTAGACAAATGAATATGATAACAATAGTTTTCAGCCAATTAACTTATATTCTTTCTCCTTATTTCATATAAAACTTATTTCAAGAAAATATACAATATTTTATCGATCATAAGAAAAAAAACGAAATATATTTTAAATTAGATATAATTTTTATGAAAATAATATCAAATACATGATAATATAAAAACCATATATAATCTGAATATAATTAAATATATTATTGTGACCATAGATTTATAGACTCATATGGTACATGTACTAAATGTCTTTGCCGATGGCGGGAAATTTAAAAATTTTTAAAAAAGTGCGCTGGGACCAATCTGTCCCAAAGCTAGTCTCCAGGTTAACTTCGGTGGTTCTGAACTTTATTTTGTTAATATCAGACATATTTTCAAAAGCATATTAAATATCTGTATTTTAACATTAAAATTTATCCCAAGACAATTTATTTGTTTACCGATCAGTATTTGTGTATTTACCACAGTATATTACGATGCGAGTAGTATGCTGCTCATTATAACCATGTTCCGACATTTTGTCAACAAACGTACATTTAAATCCTATAATATACTACCTTTGCTGAAAATACTTCCAAGGTCCAAATTAGGTAAGAATGTTGGTTTAAAGATTAGTAGCATAAGTATCCCAAGACAATTTCTTTGTGTACCAATCTGTATTTACCACAGTATATATAACAGCTACAGCTAAATTATTTTGAGAAATTGTTTAATTACTCAATACATAAAAGGCAATGCTATAGAGTTTTCTTTGGATTATTTGTCTAGTGTATTATAGTCATGTTAATCACATTTTTTTTAATTGTTTGTTAATCACATTTTTTTAAATTGTTATATAACTACAATTCAGATTTTTTAAATTATTTTACTGTGTAATACTTGTCTTACTTTTTGAAATAATTAATTTAACGGACTGTTACTAATTTGATAAATAATAAAACTGTAACAAGTCGAAATCTGTACATTAAATATTTTTTGAAAATTTTAATCAGGATAGGCTATGTTATCGATATAGAAGCCAAAAATAATCTTTTTACAATTTTTGTCTGTCTGTCTATCTGTCTGTCTGTCTGTCCCTATGCACACGCATCACTCTGAAACTACTGAACCAATCTTGACGAAACTTGACAGAGTGATAGCTAATATTACGAGATTACATCAAATATACTTTTTGTCTCATAAAACGCCAAGGGTTCTCCAGGATAAAGGATTAAAGTCTAGAATATAAACCCGAATTACTCTGAAAGTACTGAACCAATTTTAACGAAATTTGACACAGTGATAACTAATATTAGAAGACTACATCCAGGATACTCTTTGTCCCATAAAACGCAAGGAGTTCTCCAGAATAACGGACGAAAGTAAAAAATTTGTAGTTCATGAGATTCTTAATGGATTTTGGTAATTTTCCTTTGTGCTATTTACAGCAGACAGATTAGTTAAAAATTCAAGCTATATAGGCTACATAAAAAAAAAAACAAATAACCAAAAAAAATGACGGGGTTCGAACCGTCTCCCCGTCGGTCATGAGAATAGTATAGAGTCGCCAACATTATCTCTAGGCTACGCTTACATAATAATTTTGTTCAAAAATTTCAACTGCTTCGAAAACGTCCACAAAATTGTTAATAACTAATTTATACTATTAAAATTGTAACAAGTCGAAATCTGTACATTAAATATTTTTTGGAAATTTTAATCAAGGTAGACTATGTTATCCATATAGAAGCAAAAATTAACACAGTGACAACTGATATTACAAGGCTACATCCAGGATACTTTTTGTCCCATAAAACGCAAGGGTTTCAAATTTAGAATAGCTGGTTAATACTGTGAAAATTGGTCGATGATAACTGAAGTATGTTATAAAAGTATTAAGCGCGGTGTGTTTGGCGGTATGTCAAAGGGCGCAAGGTCTTCTGTGCATGCCGTGTAATACTGGTACGACGAGTGTTCGACAAAGTAATTTGAATGTTATATTTATACAGATAGAGTTGCAGATGTTTTTGAGTACTTTGTCAATAGTGCAAAGTTCGTATTATAACCTGTAGCTTCGGAAATGTAACGTCACAAAAAACCATAATCTTCATCATCATCATCATTGGCAGCTCTTCTCAACCTAATGCAGAAAATAAGCCTCCTCTCTTTTAAAAATAAAAACATGTAATTGAAATCTATCTAGGTCAGACTTTGGCCAGTGTATATGTATATTAGTAAGATTAAAAAAACCAATTCCGTAATATTATAAAAATATTATATTACACCTAATTTAAAAATATAAAAACTACATATACCTATACATTAAAAAAATTACTGAAGATTAATTTGACCCGTAAAAAGCTAACATCACGCAATATCTCCAGGCGGTCACCCATCCAAGCACTGACCACGCCCGACATTGCTTAACTTTGGTGAGATCGGACATGAACCGGTCGACGTTGACGACAAAACATTTCTATCCACGCGTCTCTCTGCCATTATTGTGACGTTACATAATATTAAATAGAAACAATTTGAATCTTACAATTATACAAGTAAGGTTGTAAAGGTTTTTGAGTAGGTATTTCGTTAATAGTGCAAAGATTGCGTTTTGTGTGCCCGCGTATTTCGTTTAGATTGACATTTTAAAACTCGCAATATCTTTTGAATGTAATGGCCGATTTTAATAATTCAAAAAGTCATCTACAGGTACTGAAACAGTCTTAGTTTAAAAATAATTTATTTGGATATGGATTAATATATAGACATGAATAACATAGTCTTTTACGCATGGTATAGTTTTTATTAAGATTTATTTCAAAAATGTAGTTATAGTGACATAATCACAATAGGTAGACATATGTATGCTGCCGCGAGGTTTTTTTATAGATAATAATATGTTCTTTAATATTGTAGAACATATTTTTGTTCTATCATTCATAGTTATCGGGGCGCATGCGATGAAATACATTTTATGCCAAATTTTTTTCATACCTTTGATTACATTATTGAAATTTTAGTAGAAATCCCAATTTTTTTCTAAAAAATAAATATAGCCTATGTTACTAAGGGTTTTTTTCGAAATGTCTACGCTATTGACCCAGCAAGGTCTTAACAGCTTCACCGGACTACTAAGGCGAGCGCTTAAGGCGCTCATCCGATTTTATTTTGGCAACCAGCTCAAGGGTGCACGGCACACCTCGGCTTGGCTGTTGCCTGTTGCATACAAAATCGCGACCTATCTTAGCTAACCTAGCTAACTATTTATATATGTATGAGTTGTTGAAACGTATATGTGTACCAAGCCTACACGCCTAAACAACTCCTCCATATATATATTATTGGAAAATTGAGAGTTTTTCAGTTCGATAAGGGGAATAAGTATACCCTTCCACTTTCATGTGTAAGCGTGTAGCGTGCACGTGTGTGGGGGTGATCGTATAGTGTTGTAGCAGTGATGTATATTTGTGTGTCACCGTATCGCGCAAGCAACGCACTCAAGGGCTCCCTACCGAGGGATCGAACCTAGGCTTCAGCCACTGCCGTGGGAGGCCTAATCCGGTATGTTACTAAGGGATAATGTAGCATTCTAATGGTAAACGAATTATCGAAATCCGTCCAGTAGTTTGAGTTTATTCGTAATTAACATACAAAAATACTACGATTCCTCTTTATTATAATAGTTTAGAAAAATAATTTGAATCTTATGCTTTACTGATAGGGTCGTTAATAGTGCGAAGCTTGTGTGTAATCACCACGAACGTCGCCATGGCCGATTTAAGTTTAGGGTGCGCCTATAGATGTTTTACATAAAAAATCACATATAATCTGGGTATATGTTTGAGTGAGACCGGGGATAGTTAGGATTCACAATTGGAAACGGTAGTTGTGGCTGCAATCGGGTGTCAGTTTTATTCAATTTTATCGCTTTTAAAAATACAATTGAAACCAGTGATAACCAATTTGGTGCAGACGAAGTTGCACGGGTCAGCTAGTTTGATAAATAAAATTTTCATAATGTATAGTAAATCAAATTAGTATATAATAAATGAGATTATGTAATTATAATTTGATATCAAACTTATTAACTGTATTTAATTATGTATGATGTTGTTATTTGCTGTACCAATATATATTAAAGTATTTGAAATATTTTATTTTGCTGTATTTTCTAAGTCTTATAATGACATTACTGTTTTACAGATTAAATTAGAATTTGAAAAAAATGAGTATGGTGCATCTGATAGTAGTAATTTATTGGCTTTGCCATCGAAAAAGAGGCAGACTAAAATTATTTCGGATAAGAAGGAGTCTACCAGATTCCTGTCAAGAGCTCATAGAAAAAGGCTAGAGAAGATTGTTGAAAAAAAGAAAAAGAAAGAAAATGTAAGTATATTGCAATCATGCTTGCAAACTTGGTTATAAGCATTTTACTTGGATACATTATGGGCTCAGTATACTGCCTTGTTCATTGTTCTATAGGCCTGTAAAATACTCACTGAAATGTCATAGACATCCTCCCGATAGAATGTATGGGCATAATCTCTAAACTATCCCAAGATGTATTAGTGGTATCAGACACTGATAAATCTACAGTTGTATATTTTCCTAAGTATGTTGGTACTAGTAGAACATTCAGGGTTCAGGCTTTCTTAAATAGTATATTCTTCACTGTCAGCGGGTAGTGACCAATTTTAATTAGTAATTATAAATGTGAATTTGGATGTTTTGAAATTTGCCTGCATTTGAACTTGCAGACACTTATAAGACATTCCAAAAGTTTAACCTACCATGACTTGTTAAAATAGATTTCAATCGTATAATGAGCCCGAGTTGTAAGTTAAGGAGAACTTTCTTATAAAACTTAGGTGGCAGGGATTTTTCTAATACATATTGCAAAGTTACCACCCTCTCTGTTCCCACCCTCTCTAGTTAAAATTTTGTTGGTAGGTTGGTAGGTAGCTGAAGGTGTGTTGTACAGTTAGCTGCACCACTATCTTAGATCACAGTAATATCGGGTAAGCTTGGTGTCGAATGTTAAACTTCTGAACAAACAGTTTTTTTTCGTACATACATATTAATGCCACCGAAATTCGAATGCCGACCGCTGCCGCAGCAGGCTCGAGCTGTATTAGTGTCGCCAATCTAATAATTTTTTATATTAACATGGAGAAATCCCTTATGGATACCCAGCCTACCGGGAGAGAGAGTAGCTTATGTCCTACTCGAATGGACTAAGACCCCATTGTGTACTGATAGACTGTTTTTGTTAGGGCGGTAAGGAATCGTACTCTCTACTCAACTTTGGATAGCTGCCCCAATGGTCTGCCCAGTAGAAGGTGGCTGCTGAGTTCCTACCTAATAGGAAGACAGATTGGCTACACTCCAGCTGACTTCCCTCATCAGCTGGACCTGTCCAATGAGGAGATGGACCCCCCGGCTCATCCCCTCAGGTCTGGCTAGGTTGGCAGGAGGAAGTGAAAAATCTACTAGATACTTCATCCAGGTCCCTACTAATCTCACCTAACTGATTATATTTCTCAATTTTGATTATTGATTGATTGATTGATTGATTGATTTATTTATTTACATATGCATAAAGCAACAGTTGACAGTTAAAAATAATAATACAATAACAATAATAAAAAGAAGTAAACTAAACTGAAGACCTAAAATGCTTTATCAAATAGAAATTTAACTTACACTAATCATAATAATAATAAGAAACTAATAATAATCGTCAATACTAATTATTGATGGTTAGATTAGGTTAGACTTGTGAAACGAAGGCATGCATTTCGGTGGTGTTAATCAATAGGTACTGTTATGTCTTAGTTTTTCTAAGAATTATGCATTTTTTTATTCAAATAAAGAGTGGCTGTTTGGTAAATTATATTTTATTATACTATAATATATTTACAATAGCGTTAGGATAGGTTGGACTGGAAGATAACTTTTGCTTAGATAATCTTAAATTATACCACCCTTTTATATAAGAGTTAATTATTATGATAACAAATATTATAAATCTGGAAGTGAATTTATTATGATTTAGCATCTTAAATATTTAGCCCATCATCAAAAAATTTTGCATACATATTGTAAGTGAAAAAAAAAGTTCCCATGGGATAGGGTAATCTGTATTATAGCAATTGAAGCCTTTACCAAAGCAAGGTAAATATTCGCACACCCGATTAGGCCTCCCACGGCAGCGGCTCAAGCCTAGGTTCGATCCCTCGGTAGGGAGCCCTTGAGTGCGTTGCTTGCGCGATACGGTGACACACAAATATACATCACTGCTACACGATCACCCCCACACACGTGCACGCCTACACGCTTACACATGAAAGTGGAAGGGTTTACTTTTTTCCCTTATCGAACTGAAAACTCTCAATTTTCCGATAATAAATATATGGAAGAGTTGTTGAGGCGTGTATGCTTGGTACACATATACGTTTCAACAACTCATACATATATGAATAGTTAGCTAGGTTAGCTAAGATAGGTCGCGATTTTGCATGCAACAGGCAACAGCCAGGCCGAGGTGTGCCGTGCACCCTTGAGCTGGTTGCCAGAATGGATTCGGCTGAGTGCCTTAAGCGCTCGCTTTAGTAGTCCGGTGAAGCTGTTAAGACCTTACTGGGTCAATAGCGTAGACATTTCAAAAAAAAAAAAAAAATAGGTAAATATTTTATTCCACTGTGTTACACAACATTTTTGATTGATATAATTAATGGGGTAGGTGGTAGAACCACGCTGAAACGATTACTGGTTTCAGCATGAATGGGTCGGCTCGTCCGGGGTAGTACCACCCTCTCATAGAAAAACCGACGTGACGTAACAGAACTTGCATTGTTGCGTTTCGTTTGGTCAGTGAGAGTGCTGGAAGACCATGCACCTCCTCCCTGTCTTCTCTCCTACTCCCCTCCCCCCCCAACACAAGCTGGCAACGCACTTGCGACTCTCCTGGTGTTGCATGTGCCTATGGACAGTGGTGATCACATAACATTAGGTGACCCACAGGTTCGTTTGCCTGCTATGCTATAAAAAAAAATTAGTAAGTCTATAATTTTTATAGTCTATTCTCATTAAGAATCACTACAATATAAAAGAAAAACAGGAATATGCATTAATTTAAATTTCCAGAGGGCAGCACTTCTTGAATCTTTAGCTGAAGTACAAGCTACACCAGATGAAGTGAGACAGATGACAGCAATATCAGCAGTACAGACTATTGGTTTGAAGAAAATATCAGATCTCAAATTTGACCTCCCCGCAACTGAAATTGTTGAAGATAACAAATCTAAAAAGTTTAGTAGTATAGCAGGTATTCTAAAAATTCTATATTTTAAAGTAATTGTAGATAAATTGCAGTTGTTGTAATTGAATTTACTTACAAATACAAGACTGGAGGATTTATAATCTTTAAATTAATGTGCTTTAACCAAAGAACGCATACTAAATACTAAATACCTAAACAATTTGGTTTTATTTTTCTTTAATATCAATTGCAGGGTATGTATAAAAAGCGTTTGAATTAGGTACATGAGACTTTAAAATTACATATTTATATTTTGAAAGACGTACACAGAAGTTTCATTATATTTTTTATTAATATCTAGATCTACTTTGTTTCGGAAGTCTCAATATTTCTAAGCAGAATGATTTTCATCTCGAATTTTGGAATTATTGAATATTTGTCAACTATTTTGAAATTTTTAATATTGATAATCCTGACATAAGTCTTAGTGCTTATTATGTTTACCAATTATTAGTTGCTTTTTTTTTAATGTGGGATTTATAGAAAAATGATATTGTTTTTAGGTGCTAAAAAACGCCTACGTTTTCTTAAACTCGATAAATCTGAAAAAATAAAGAAGCCTAAACATGATCCAAATGTGGTAGGTCTCGAAGAGTCTTCTGAAGAAAGCTCTTCAGACTCTGATAGTGATGATAAAGATGATGGCGACAATGTAAAAATAATTGAAAATGGAGGCAATGAATTAAACTGTGAGAATCATGATTCGTCAACTGAATTATTAAATGAAGATAGCAAAACAGTAGAAAATAATAAAAAAAGGAAAGAATTAAAAGGAAACACATCAAAGTCACCTGAAGAAATGAAAACTGTTCGAAATATAAATGATTCTGAAGTGGAAAATAGTAGTAAAGAAGTAAAGAAACCTCTACTAGAACACCCAACTATTCATATAGAAGTCAAAAGAGATCCAAAAATTCAAGTCGCCAGACTAAAATTGCCTATATTAGGTGAAGAGCAAAGAATAATGGAGTTGGTTAATGAAAATGAGTTTCTTATTGTTGCTGGTGAAACAGGTAACATATTCTATCAATAAATATTAATTTAAACATAAAAAGGTATAGTATTATGACTTTTATATGAACCTATAATAGTCTATTATCTCTAATACCTTTAAACGAGCAATTCTTGTATATTCTTATATTTGTATATATTCAGGATCTCGGAAAGGGCGTCATCTAGTTCCTTGAAACGTAGTATGTAGACAGTTTCGGGGACGATAAATCGATCTAGCTAGATTTCATTTATAGAAAACTTTTTTAACTGAGATTTCAGGAAATGAAAAAATATAGCTAGAATATGAAGGTAAATTTCACCGCCGCTGTCAAAACAAAAATAGCTCAGGTGGAAATTGGCTGTTTCAAAAATCCCTGTAACCCCAGTTATCCGAGTGTATATAATTTTTTTTTTACAAATGCTCATTTTGTGAGGCAAACCTAACCGTTTATTCTAATTTAAAAATGTTTTTTAAAGAACGGAGCTAGGCTCAGTCGCCCAGGTACTGTCTATTAAATGACATATAAACTTGAATTAGTTTGTAGGTGTCCCACATTTATACAACCTTATTGTATGTAACAAGCATATGATTTTTAATATACTAAACAGTTTAATGTTTATATAAGGTATTTAGTAGGGTAATCTGGTGAAGCTGTTAAGACCTTGACAGGTCAATAGCGTAGTCAGTTCGAAAAACAAAAGGACATACATATATATTGCCTATTTGTTATACACATACCTAAAGATTCCTGTGACAGCGTAAACATTTAATTTTACTTGTGATCAATACCAATTCATTGTAAAAACTCAATAAGTAAAAAAAAGTATGAAATACTAGACAAGCCACATAACTTTGTCTTCCTTAAATCAATTATTACCGACTCCAATTGTATTTCCACATTCAAAAAAACTTAAAAAATCTTAGAACCCTATTGCAGCGACGCTTACTGTGTGATTGTAAATCCGAACTATTCATCTAGTTGGTAATTTCAATGCCTTCTTAAATAGTTTCCATTTTTTTATGTCATAGAAGGAAAAGGAACATTTTATTTTCAAATTTTTAATACTGATAATCCTGGTGTAAGTCGTAGTGCTTGATGTGTTTACCTATTATAAGTTGTTTTTTAAACAATGTTTTTTTTTTTTTTATATATCATAGGAGCCAAGCGAACGGCTGGGTTATTTGATGTTAAGTGATCACCACCGTCCATAGACACTTGCAACACCAGGAGAGTCGCAAGTGCGTTGTCAGTTTGTGTTGAGGGAGGGTGGGAGTGGGGAGAGGAAGGGAAAAGGATAGGGCGAAGGTGAGGAGAGGTGGGGCTTCGGCGCTCTCACTGACCGAACGAAACGCAGCAGTGCAAGCATTGTTATTTCACGTCAGTTGTCTACCCCCGACGGACTCGTCTGACCCGTTCATGCTGCTGAAACCAGTAAGTGGCTCTACCACCTACAGATTATTATACTATATTTTTATGATTTTCTTCTTAAAGGCAGCGGGAAGACGACACAGATACCGCAATTTCTCTATGAGGCTGGATATGCTGAACATAAAATGATAGCTGTAACTGAGCCGAGACGTGTCGCAACCGTTGCTATGGCAGCGAGAGTGGGCTATGAATTAGGACTTACAAGCAAAGAAGTGTCCTACTTAATGCGATTTGAGGGTAATGCGAATAAGGACACGAAGATTAAGTTTATGACAGACGGTAAGCTTAATGCTGTATGTAATTATTTGTTTTTGCAGAATTTTGATCGTGGTTCAAATTCCTTAAATAATGTGGTAGGACAGATCAATTTTATGTGTAGGTTACCTGTATATATTATTAGGAAGAATATTAATGTAAGCAGCTAGGTCAATGTGACCGCCTTTGTAGAAAATATCCACTAAAATTTTCATTTACATATCAAGTAAAAGGTTAGAAACTTGCAAGTAATCTAAGATATGACAGTTCATGGTGACATATAACACATATAATAATAATATCAAAACAAATACTAATAGACAATAAAGAGAACCGAGAATGATGTTATCCATTTTTTTTTTTAGGAGTACTCTTAAAAGAAGTACAAAGTGACTTCCTTCTGAGTAAATATTCAGTGGTGATCATTGATGAAGCCCATGAGAGAAGTGTATTCACGGACATATTACTCGGTCTACTGTCCAGGATAGTTCCGTTGAGATCTAAGCGTGGTAACCCCTTGAGGCTGATCATTATGTCGGCCACATTGAGAGTTGAAGATTTTACTGAGAATGTACGGCTTTTCAAGACACCTCCTCCAGTTATTAAGGTAAGTTATTGTTGCAATTAAATTTGTGATTTTTGAATATAGATCGGGTTTTGGAAGGTGGTAGAGTAACTGGTTTCAGCATGAATGGGTTGGCTCGTCCAGTGCAGTACCACACGACTCACAGAAACATCGGAGTAAAATAACAGTGCTTGTATTGTAGCGTTTCGTTCGGTTAGTGAGAGCGCCGCAGGCCTATCTCTCTCTTCCTCCTCCCCACTCCCCCCCCCTCCTCCCTTCCCCACTATACAGGCTGGCAACGCACTAGAGACTCCTTTGGTGTTGCAAGTGTCTATAGACGGTGGTGATTCACAAATATCAGGTGACCCATCTGTTCTTTTGCCTCCTATGACATAAAAAAAAAACCTATGATTTTGTAGTGGGTCTCTCACAGGTTGATTTAATATGTAATCTAAAAATAATAGTAATAGTTAAATGCCTAACCTATTATGCATAAAAAAGACTGCACAAAGAAAGACTAATGTATCTCATGTATGTATGAAGTAATGCATGTATATAATTATGCATACGTGCATGTATGTAGCCATGCATGCATGTTTGTATGTATATAATTGTGTATGTTTCCATGTTTGTAGTCATGCATGCATGTATGTATGTAATTGTGTATGTCTGCATGTATGTAGTCATGCACGCATGTATGTATGTAATTGTGTATATTTGCATGTATGTACTCATGCATACATGTATGTGTGTATATAATTGTGTATGTTTGCATGTATGTAGTCATGCATGCATGTATGTAGACACTCATGCCTAGTTCTTTGACATGCTTCTCCACTCATCGAGCCTTATCATCTTGATGGATTTTGACATATGAGATATCTTTTATTTTTTATTTGTATAAATTTACAATTAATTAATATTTAAATTTGTGTTAATAGTAGACAGGCTATACAATATTTAAGCATGATAATTGTGAATGAAAAAGTATAATTTTGCAGAAAGTTTTTTTTTTGTTTTTTTCTTAATAATAATACGTTTCTTTATAAAACTTTAGTATATATCTGCAGATAGATTCTCGACAGTTTCCGGTGACAGTGCATTTTAATAAAAATACGTACAGTGACTATCTGAAGGAGGCCTATAGGAAGACTGTCAAAATACATACAAGACTACCAGAAGGCGGCATATTGATATTCATTACGGGCCAGCAAGAGGTAATAGTCACTAAAATTAATAAAGAAAACTTATTAAAAATACATTAATAATTTTTAACATATCTATAAGTAACTAAAAATAATTCCAGAATAAATCCCTAATATTCAATAAATGTTAGTTATCTTTAAGAATGTAAATCTGATATGTCAGTATTTTTTTAAATTTTCGTGAAAAAAAAAATTGCTGGTATTTAGAAATAAGTAATAGAATAATACATTTCAATCATTTTTAGAAATATCTGTCTGTCTGTCTGTTTGTATGAACACGTATCACTGCTAAAGTACTGAGTTGATATCAAAACCTCAAGAGAATGATAAAGCATATCTGCAAGAATAACTTAGTCTTTGTTTCATTAAAATCAGTCCACTCTATCAAAAGTTATTGTAATATGAATGTCGTTTCGAGTTAAGTACGAGAGAAGAGTAGTAATCAATACTAATATTATAAAGCTTCAGGGTTCGTTTGTTTAGTAGGTTAAACGCGCTAATCTCAGAAACTACTGGTCCAATATTGCAAATATTTTCAATATTAGATAGCTCATTTATTAGAGGAAGGCTTTAGGCTTATATATCATCACGCTGAGACTAATAGTATCAGAGCACCGATGAAGAATGTTTCAAAATCGTTTTTTTTTTTTTCATTTTGAGAGCTTCCTCTGCGTGTTACCGTTAGTCCAAAGTAACTATACCACACGTACGAAGTCGCGAGCAGAATCTAGTTTATATAATAAAAATTAAATTGGTATGTCGCATCTTTACTATATACGGTTCTATACGATAATTACTGGTTTCGAGTATCTAATTAAAATATATTGTTTTGATTTAGGTAAATTATCTTGTACGTAAATTGAAAGCCTCATTTCCATATCGGAAAGACGTTGATTACTCAAAGTTGATTACTAAGAAGAATATTAAGGAAGTCGACACGGCTTTGGATTCTGATCCAGATGATATAGAATCAGACGATGATGAGGTATGTCGTTTTTTTTTAATAAGTATAAATAATCTTGGTCTTAATACAAGATGGCTTGGTGGTGGGCTTTTTGAACACTGTATAGATCGACATAGGTCCGAATTCTGAAATGAATCTAAAGCTTTTAGATCAGAGGTCCACGAAGATTTTTGTCTACTGAACCACTTGCGGTGTTTTTCGGTTATATCTAAATACTCTGACATCTGATATTGATATTGCAAATTCCATAGTTTTAAATGTGTTTTGGAAGGTAGTTTTACCACATATGTAAATAGACGTGTCTTAATATTTAAAAGAAGCCTTAGTAGACGGTACGTGTGTATTAGGGTGTGCCAAAAATACAATATATTTTTTCTCGCTCTCACCCTAAAATATATTAGGATATATGCAAAAAAAAATGTCCAAGCGTACTTTTATGTTTTGATGCTAAACTATCAAAAACAAAACAATAACTCAAATGAGAAATTTTGTAGTTCTTTTGACGCTCTATAGAAAGTTAGCGAATTGTCCGTAACATTAATAAAAACGAAGTCACAAAATCCTTTTGTTTTCAATAGTTACCAAACCGTGTACCACGGGTGGTACACGTGGCTTAAAGATCAAGTTTAACGTGTACCTCTTGTGGTACACATGGCCTAAAGTGAAATAGTTCGGTGAAGCTGTAAAAACCTTTCCAGGTCAACAGCGTTCTCATTTCGAAAAAAAAAACATGGCCTAAAGATCAAGCTTAACGTGTACCACCGGTAGAACACGTGGCATGGAACGGGTTAACTGCAAACTCCATACCATATATTAACATAAAATAGTTAAATAACAATATAATATCACGCAGGTTGAAAAAGAAATGAAGCGAGCACGTAAAGCGAGAAGAAAAGCCAAACAGATAGTTAAAGCTTTACCCAAAATTAATTTAGACGATTATGATATGCCGGAGGATGATGGACAAGCTGATTTAGTTGGAAATGATGATGATAGCGAAGGGCATTTGAGTGATTCTGGTCAGTAAAATTAATTAACTACTAACTTGGGTGATAGAGCTTTTTCCAATTAATTAAAACAATAATTGCATTCTTTCACATAAGCTGAACGTACTCGGGTAGTGTATTTTAGCGTCATGTAAACATTTTGAGGAACTAGTCCAATTTATTATTTATTGGCAACAATACTAGTACGGCAAAATTATACGAGATGACGCTATAACGAATAATTAGTTAAAAGATTTTTTTTCGTATGAAATCACATTTTCTCAGGGAAGACACCTAAAAGCAAAGCCTTATCTAAAAACGAAATTTTGGTCCAAATTGTTAGAGCCGTTTCTGAGAGACATACAAATACAAATATCTTTATTTCTAGAACTTTTTACATAGTATAGCCTTAACTATGGCCCCAAACTAGGCACTGCCTGTCTCATGGAAGCCTAATGCCTGATTGAAATTGCCTTTAAGTTATGGTGGTGCGTATTGTGTTTATAATATTTGAAGGAATTAAATTTTAAGAATTAAAGTTAAAGCAAAGAAGAAACAGATATATAATAAGTGCAAGAAGGGTCCCTCGTCCCTGAGGGCACGCCTGGATAGCGTAGAGAGGCGCCTTCCCCCGGAGGTGAATGTTCGCCCGTTTCTGGCAGCTGACAAGAGGCAGGGTGGTACGACAAATGCGGTGAAGACGACCACGAAGGCGCCTCCAGCCCCTGTTGTAGCCCCTCTGGGCGTCAACTGGGCTTATCTGCCGGTGCCGGCAGTGGCGACGGATGGCGCTGTGTGGTCCACAGTTGTGGGCCGCAAAAAGAAGACGGCCAGGGTCCACGCTGCGGTGCCAAAGGCCCCCACCACGACTCCTAAGGTCTCGCCCACGGGGCCGAAGTTACCTCCCGCCCCCCAATCGGCTGCGGTCATCCTAACCTTGCAGGATGGCGCGGCCAGCAAGGGGGTTGGTTATAGGGAGGTGCTAGTGAAGGCGCGGGAGCACGTGGCCTTGTCCGATATCGGCATTGGTGATGTGCGGGTGAGGCCGACGGCCACGGGGTCCCGGAAGATTGAGCTTCCGGGCCAGGGTAAGGAAAAGGCCACCGAACTGGCCCGGAAGCTCGAGGTGGCGCTGGCCGGAGTCGCCACGATCGTCGTCCCGACGAAGAAAGTGGACATCCGGATCGTTGGTTTTGACGATTCGGTGTCCCGGGACGAGGTGATGGTCGTGGCGGCAAGCTCCTTGTCAAGTAGAGCGTCGCGTGCGTGCAGCTGCTGGAAGAGAGGCCCATGCGCTGCTTTAAGTGCGTGGGCTTGGGGCACACCTGCCCCTTGTGCCCTTCCTCCTCCAGCAGAGGCGAAGGTTGTTACCGTTGTGGCGCAGCGGTCCACAAAGTGGCCGAGTGTAAGGCGGAGGTGACCCGCTGCGCCATCTGCGCCGAAGCGGGAAAGCCTGCAAGGTATGTGATGGGGAGCCCAATGTGCAGGCCCCCCACCACCAAGGGTAGGGACCTTCCCGTTACGAGAACAGGCCCGAAGGTTATCGCCGCCAGGCAGAAGGAAGTTGCTATGGACCAGTAATGGTGCACACCAATAGCAACTTTCTCCAGGCGAACCTCAACCACTCCGCCGCTGCACAGCTGCGACGCTCAGTTTGGCTTCCGGACAGGGCGTTCAACTGTGGACGCCATGTGCCTCCTCAAGTCGCTGTCCGAGGAGGTGACCTCCCAGGGGGAAAGGGTGCTGGCGATGTCCAAGGACGCCTTTAACAACCTGCCGCACGGGATCATTCGGGAGGTGCTTCGTTATTTTGGAATGCCCCCGTATCTGCGGCGGCTGTTAGAGGCGTACCTCGAGGGTAGGGAGGTCACCTACGTGGACGGCGACGGGCGTATGATCCGGCGGGCGACGCAGAGAGGGTTCCACAGTGGTCGGTGTTGGGGCCGCTCCTGTGGAATATGGGCTACGATAGGGTGCTCCGTGGAGCGCTCCTGTATGGATGTAAAAAAAACAACATGCCAAGTTACTCAAATTTTGTTTTGAAAAATTTACTTCAGGTTTAGAACATTAAAAAAAAAGTTTTTTTGAAATTTTATTTTATTTTCAAAAAGAGCAAGTATTCTTCTATACAAATCGCTACGTTTAATATTTTATTGTAAATTTGTTCAATTCGAAAAACAACTTCGAAAAAATCTGAATTTCAGATGTGACTGTTCTTTAGAAGCCCTTAACTTGACAAATACACGTGATAGAAAAAAAATATGCATTCAGATTCACATCTACTAGAAGTCCATTTAGGCTGAATATGAACGAATTTCAGAACCTCACCTTTTTTTCGCAGTCCGCTTCACGTGAAATGCCCCTCCAGTCATATCAGCCCCATCATAACCTAATTATACTAACGTTAAAACCTTTCGTACATGCTCTTGTATAAAATCATCTTTCACTCATTTCACATAGCATTTTAGCAAGCTCACTCGAAGTTTTTGCTAAAATACTATGGGACATGCCGACATCCAGTTTATTTAAATTGTATTTTTTAATTTAATCTATTCTAACATTATTGATCTTGCCACATTCCGTCGGAAAATGGTGAACGTCATCTATGGATGTGTTTCGACAGTTGCGTTTGAAATCCAAAATCTCCATATTTAGCATGTTTATCATCTTATACCATATATTAATTTAACATTACATGAAATTTTGGTCATATGCTAAGAATATTTAAAAAAAAATTAGTCGTCACGGGACGCCATGCAGATGTGGAACAACGAAACTGTCTTGTATAAGTTATATGCATAAAATACCCGATTACGACAAGAACTAGCTTGCATTACAAATGTATTCCATAAACTAATGACTTTTTATTTATTTTATTGTATAAATATTCGTTTTAATTAAATACCAAATACAAAAACTCAACTAGACGCTAGCGCGGCGTGCTTAGCGGCATTTACCAAAGGGCGATAGGTCGTTGGCGCGTGCCACGTAACACTAGTAGAACGAGTGGTCGACAAAATAGTTTGAATCTTATGTCTATACAGATAGGGTTGTAAATGGTTTTGAGTATTTCATATAGATGTGTCACAGCAAAAAAAACAGTTCCCCAACATATTACTATTGAGCTGACGTGATCACAGTGTTAATTTTTTTTATAGATATTGAAGAGAGCAGTCTCACTACGGCTATCAAGTCGTGTAGGCAGCCGTTATGGGTCTTGCCTTTATATTCTATGTTAAGTTCCGCAAAACAATCGAAGGTTTTTGACTCCGCACCGCCTGGAGCTAGACTTTGTGTGGTCAGTACAGATGTTGCCGAGACATCTCTCACTATACCCGCCATCAAGTACGTTGTCGATACTGGAAAAAAGAAAATGCGGTAAGTACACGTTTTATCTAAACATACCTATATGAACATTGTTTATGTCCACCGTTATCAACACGCAAAAACTGCTCCACATAATTCGGTTTATTAGTTTTAATTCATAAACACTTGTTCCTTATCTTAAAAGGAATCATCGCAGTATCTTTATTTAATAGTAGCATCTGCCCGCAGCTTCGTATGCGTGGAATAGTTACTATGGGCTAACGCTAACACGCAGCGGAAGCTCTCAATAAAAAACAAACCCCGATTTTTAAACACTCTGCATTGGTACTCCGCTCCTATTAGTTTTAGCGTGATAATATATAGCCTATAACCATCCTCGATAAATGACCTATATAACACTAAAATAATTTTTCAAATCGGACCAGTAGTTCTAGACATTATCCCCTACAACGTCACAAACTCCCAAACTTTACCTCATTATAATATTAGTATAGATAAAGTTATAAAAGTTTTGATAAACCATGATGTTTCATAAGAACTACACGGTCAGCGATTTGCTAAATGGGGCAAACGGTGTATTACGCATGCGCAGGAGAGGCGAAGTAATCTGATAGCACCGTTTATAAAGAGATGTTATAAGCAAATTATATCACTATATTTTCTATTTGCACGGCTATTCATGGGTGCAATGGTTATGTGACCACATAAGTGAGAACTTTAATGTGAACTAGACAGCAATGAAAAATGAAGTCCTGGAAATCAGCTACTACCTAAAGAAAATTACTTTATTGCGTTTGATAATAATTTCATCTGATATGAGTTAAGATAATAAACAGGTTAAACCTAAAAGACGCCAATAGGTGCTTGGCGATATATATTTAACTTAAGGGAGCTAACTAGCGAAGCGCATTTAGAAAATAACCTACCACTGCTGTAGTTTCGTACAATTTTTTCCTTCACTGAAAGCTCCGATACGGTTGCAAGGATTCGAAGCTACATCAATTGAAATGGTGTTCGAACACGCTATCAACTAACCCTTAATCCCATAGATTTATTGGATAGTAAGTTCAAGCATCATGTCAAGTGATTTTGATTTCTAAAGGCTATTATAGTGTAGATAAATATATGTGAAATATGATGGTTTTTGGTAATAACGCCCTCCCTCTGTACGTCTGCGAAAAACGAATGTAAATATTATCATGATCTTTTATATAGTGTGTAAGATGATAAAGTAAATTTTCAAAAAAAAAGAATTAACCAACTTCAATATTAATCAGAGGCATAAAAATAAGGCACTAAAAACCGGAAAATAAATAGTTTATCAAATTAACCAAATTTAATGAAACATATGAATATGTGTGCTACCAAGAGATGTATCGGAAGTCGGTGCCAACCGAAAATCATATCATCTACATCTAGGTACAAAGGCACCGACTTCCAATGCATCTCCTGGTAGCACACATATGAATATGTGTGCTACCAGGAGATGTATTGGAAGTCGGTGCCAACCGAAGATCATATCATCTACATCTAGGTACAAAGGCACCGACTTCCAATGCATCTCCTGGTAGCACACATATTCATATGTTTCATTAAATTTGGTTAATTTGATAAACTATTTATTTTCCGGTTTTTAGTGCCTTATTTTTATGCCTCTGATCAATATTGAAGTCAGTTAATACTTTTTTTTGAAAATTTACTTTATTTTTCCATTTTTAGTGTACATAATTATTATTTTTCTAAAACATGCGGGTCACCTGATGGTAAGTGATCACCGTCGCCCATGGATACCTGCAACACGAGAGGAATCACAGATGCGTTGCCGGCCCTTAAGAAAGGAGTAGGCTTGTTCCTTGAAAGTTGTGTTACTTTGTCACGGATCCCATAATCAGAACCTAACCAAACTCTCATCAAACTACCCTTGAAGAACATCCTTTACAATAAAAAAGGAATCATCGAAATCGGTTGGCATGATATTGAGTTATTCGTCTATTTGTCGTATACACACCAAATGCAAATTTAACACTTATACGGTTTTGCACTGGATGCCGTTGACAGAACTGGACCAAAAATGGGACCACACGGGAAGCACTAGCTTTCAAATAAAAAAAGAATCATCAAAATCGGTTAAGCCAGTCCAAAGTTATGAGGTAACAAACATAAAAAAAAAAACCCTCCTTTTTTTGAAGTCGGTTAAAAATATAAAGCAGATCGAGTTTCTTGCCTGTTTATTGGGTTGTTTTCCAAAATGGTGGTAGTGTTGATTGATATTCTGGTAGTTTTGATATTCATAACCGCATTCTCAGGGCGTAAATTATTAAGACATTTTTTGAAGTGAAACTTCTAATGCAACTTCCAACAAAGTTGCGTTAAACGTTTAACGCTACCATGGAGGGGGTATGAAAGCACTGTTGCGTTGCATTGATGCAGTTTATGCAAGAAATATTGAAAAACTAGAACTCAACCATTTCATATCTTACGTTATTAATCATAATCCCATTGCAAATGTTATATTTATTTATTATACATTTGGATATTTCTCACATATTTTTCTCCGATTTCATATGCAATCAGTTCTGAATTGTAAGCAATGTTAATAAAGTTTGTCTTAAAGAAACAATATGATTTCACTAAAAATCAATTTCTACCCCTTCCTATTCTCATTTCCACATTACGAAGTTTCACTTCTTCCTTGCGGAGTGTCTCTACGCACTATTTTTTTTTAATGATATTTGTTACGAAAATGTTTGATATGTACAATTCGGTAATGCTTTATTTTTTTATGGGATATGGATAGTGTATACGATCATGTGACCGGTGCGAGTGCATGGCGTATTGTTTGGACATCACAAGCAAGCGCCGAACAAAGGGCGGGTAGAGCAGGGAGAGTGGGCGCCGGTCACGCGTACAGACTGTACAGTACGGCCGTGTTCCAACACGACTGCCCTCCCCACCACCCCCCAGATTTATGCCGTCGACCTATCGACGATCTAGTCCTTATGATGAAATGTATGGCCATTGACAAAGTGAGTACTTTTTTTATACTCACGTAATATTTAAGACTCATTGATAAACATTACACCATGTATTATTAACATATAATAAGAATGTAAATCTAACGTCTCTTTTAATTAGGTTAATATTAGGCTTTTAGGTAAATCTTTTTAGATAATTGTAGAAAAAATGTTGCAGATGTCTAGGAATAAGAAATGAAATCAATTTTAGAAATTTCTGTCTGTCTGTCTGTCTATTTGTATGAACACGCATCACTGCTAAATTATTGTGTTCATGATATAACAAGAGAATCAAAAAGCATATCCTTGAGTAACATTTAGTCTTGGTTTCATTAAAATCGGTTCACTCTATCAAAAATTATTGTAATTTTAATGACGACGAGACTCAAGTACGAGAGATAAATATATAAGTAAATGGAATTAATACATTCAGATCGTATTATTAGTCACTGTTTTTTTATATTAGGTTCCATGCGGACGGAGTCGCGGCCAAAGCTAGTCCTTTATATAAATAAAAATGATAGAGATCTGTCATTGTGTGCGTATAACAGCTAAAAACGACCGAGTAACTTTTAGATATTTTTTAATTCTTATCTAAAAGAACAATTGTCAATATAGTTTCATTTAGTATTTAGTTATTAAATTTTTAAGAAACTATGATTTTTATAACATTACTTGTTGAGCGATATGTTTTTATAGTATTGAGATATAAAGGTCTAGAGAAGGTTACAGGAACTCGCTATAAACAAGCTCAATAAGCCGTGAGGTTTAATCCAAGTAGTGGTCGTCTTTCGTCTAAGACAGTGTTTCCCAACCTTTTTTAGGACATACCCAGCCTTTAACATTTCTAAAATTTTTATGGACCTCTCCCCTCTCATACATAATTTTTAATCTTTGAAAATTATTTTGTTTCATTAAGAAATATAAATGATGAGTTTTAGGAAGTTTTTTCACTATGAAGTTGTTATCAAAACATCGTAAGTAATATTTCAAAACATAATGAAACACTTACTTGACGACTCTAATTACCCAGTTGATATTTTGGTAACGTAAAACGAAATGATACCTAATTTACAGTATATTTTTTAACAATTTGCCTATTTTGTTTAATTTTTCATTGATATCCAGCATTGTATTTAATTATTTAACGGGTTATCCCAAAGCGAAAAGGTTAAAGTCGTGTTCAGTCCGTTTTTAAATTGCCCTCGTTAACTATCAAATTGTCCCCCTGTGGGGCGTGGGCCCCACGTTGGGAAACACTAGTCTAAGATGGTGATAATCATGATATAATATGTAGGAGCTGGATTAATATACTTTTTAAATTTCAATTATGTTATTTTGTCTTTTCTAGCATATTTTTTTAACTTTTTACGTAGCGAATTGACTATATAGGTATTTCATATGAGTTATAATAATTTCTTTAATTCAATGTTTCAAGTTTATTATAAATTCTGGTCAACTTAATTCCGATATTTTAAGTAACACATATAAGCGTCCCATTAATATTATTAACAAGAAAACTTTCATGCAAAAACTACAGAACACAATAGATTTTGATGAAACTTTACAGCAATATAGCTGATCAGAATAACACACACTATTATTATATCGTATGAAACAAAGTCCCCTATAAACCTTCGCGATAAACTTAAAAACTACTGAATGGATTTTGATGTGTTTTTCACCAATGGATAAAGTAATTTATGAGGAAGGTTTACAATCAAAGCGGAGCAACGTCTACCTTGTCCGCTAGTAATTTATAAAAATATTGCTTACATTTGCCAAAACATATAAGTTCAAGACATGTTTACCTAAGTTAGAAAAGGTCTTGCCATCTATTTTAATAGATATTTCGACGCCCGCTGTATAAACCGATAGTTTCAAGATGATCATGTGTTGTGCCCATTATTTTTTAAGGTACAAATGCAGACGTAGCTGGTATTCGCTAGTATTATAATATATTTTCAGGTAGTCAATTTTCCATTTCCGACTGCTCCGGACAGAATGCAGTTACGGTTAGCCGAGAAACGGCTTGAAACACTCGGCATATTGGAAAAACACGAGTCTAGAAATAAAAGGAATGTTGAGGAAGAAGAGGTATGTCCTGAATTATGAGTATCGAAAAAAACTATATTTTTCTTCTATGGGTGGTTTTCTTTTCATATGGAACTTAAAATTGGACTTTCTGTTAGTATGTTGATTTATTAGATCGCTGAATTAACAATTCAAGCTGTAAATAAACGAACAACTCTAATGTGTGAGAGTTTTTGGCGGGATTTCAGTCTGCCATGTAGTGGATTTTATATTTTATTCATAATCTTGTGTTACTTGACTCTGTATTGTGTAAAGTTGGTGGTGTTTTATGTAATATGGTTAAATTATTGTGCATAAGTGAAGTGAATAAAAATAACACCACGAAGCATGAAATTCTGAGATGCCACAAAAACTCCCTGGAAGGATCTAACAAGGGATCCACCATCTTGTTAGAATATTGACTTACACGACGCTTAATAATGAAGTAATCCCACGAAGCTTGTAATATTATTGACTACGCGACAATGGCAGTAATAATCGGAAAGATTGGTTGCCAAAAATAAAGATAAAAAAAAAACTCTAATGTGTTAAGACTTTTAACAACAATTGTTTTGGTGCAGAAAATAACTACATTATAAGCGTAAATTGGAAACAGATTCATAAGCGTTTGAATATGTGGTATCAATTACCAAAATATTAAACATATTTTGATTTAACATTGTGATATATGTATTATGTATGTATGTACGTATATATGTGCATATACCAGGTGAGTGGTGAAAAACTCGCCGTATTCTAGGATATAACACTTCATGGACACATTTAACATAATCTAATGATATCAAAACAAATACTAATAAACAACAAAGAAAACCTAATTAAAGTTTGTTCTAAGACTTTCAAAAGTATAGCTACAAACTTAGGTGCAATTACCTTTGCCGAAAGCTGTGAAAGGCGACCCGGTGTTAATAACTTTTGATAACGACAATAAACCCTTTTGTTTTGTTCATG
>JACEII010000060.1:813374-840372 GCA_014332785.1 Antheraea mylitta | reverse complement strand
TGCTTCAAAAATATGATACTTTGTTACTTGACATTTCACTTCAGCCGGTGGCGGACATTAACACTGTGCTTTAACATTGACGAGTAGAGGTTTGAATATAATTTTATCTTATATTAGATAATTAGGTCAAATGTTAAGCACTTATTTTTTAGATTGATTTAGAACGAGAATTGAGTACAGAGTATCCTCCATAAATATTGCTAGTATTTAAACCTTCAGCCTGTATATGATTATATTTATACTATATAAATACATATATATCAATTTTATTTATTTAATACGTTATTTATGTAATTTTAATGATTTGTCAATGTTAAGTTCATTTGTTTCATGATTATAGGTTAAGTTGCGAAGGCGTACGAAACAAACATATAGGATTTGTATTCATAATTCCTTAGCTTTGCATAGGTTCGGCGGACGAGAGGAAGCAGCAGGTGTGTACCCAGCTGTCTCTCTATAGGCAGGAGCCCGGCGGCCACCTTTCGCCGGGCGGACCGTTGGGGCGGCTATCTAAGGGGAATAGCTTAGTTCGATCCCTTGCCGCCCCAACACTACGGTCTGTCTGTACACCGTGGGGTTTTAGTCCGTGCAAGTCGGACATAACCCATCCTCTCCCCCGGGAGGGTGGGTATCCATAAGGGATTTTCCCACGTTTGTTACCGATAAATAATTGTTTAAGTAGTTTTTTTGTTGTTTTCTTAGATTTTAAAAGTAACTGCACTGGGTAAAGCTGTTTCTGCGTTTCCGTTATTACCACGTTACGGTAAGATGTTAGCGCTCAGTCATCAGCAGAATTTATTACCCTACACCATAGCGTTAGTCGCTGCTTTAACTGTACCAGAGGTTAGTGAAACTGTTTATTGTTATTACGTATTCAAAATCTACTATGTAAAAATATTGCTTATTACGACAGTTGTAATTATCATGGAAGTCATACTTATAGTAAAGTTATAGACGGTTATTTTAGTAATAATACAATTAAATAGCAAGTGTCCTTTTAAGGTGATAAAACTACGCTAAAGCTATTGGTTTTAGCATGAATGGGTCGGCTCGCTCAGGGTAATACCACTCTCTCACAGAAAAGCGACGTGAAGTAACAGTGCTCCCATCCTCTCTCATGCCTTCTTCTTTCTCCCTTCCCTCTCCTCTCCCCATCGCCCATTTCCTCCATCCCCCCAAAACACAGGCTGGTAAATATTCTTCCGCTAGGAAGTGCAAAGTAGCGTCCACTATAATATTTAATTATGGATTTCCTCAAAGTAACGCCTTCAATCAACAGGCTGGTAACGCACTTGCGACTCCCCTGGTGTTGCTAGTGTCTCTGGACGGCGGTGATCGCTTAACATCAGGTGACCCGCCTGTTTGTTTGCCTTCTATATGAAATAAAAAAAAAGTAGTAAAATCATCACAAGTATCCTCAATTCTAAGATGATCAAAGAATATACACTAAATAGGAACTTTATTAAATTGTACTATTATTTATGAAAAATAAAAAATATATATTATAAGGAGCCTGTTACAATATTGTATGCTTTTAAACCAGTTTGTAATTAGAAATCGGTTGGATTCTGTAGTGTAAATATCTCCATAGGTGATGAATGGCAAACCGGATAGTTGGCCAGCAACCGGTCATACATTGCTCCTAGGTGACCCTGGAGTACTGTTGCGAGCTGTCGGTGCAGCCGAATATGCACATTACAAAGGCGAAGAGGAACTGTTCTGTGCCAAATATGGACTTAGAGATAAGGTAATAACCCTTAACAGAGTTAATACATTTATTTGTTGAATATATATTCAGATACGTACTCTATTTGTGACTCGTTACGTTTAAAAATGAGCTAAATCGAAATTTAGTCGTTTTGTAATATGTTACGTTATTTTTCAAGTTTTTCACATTCTGTACATTTATAGTTTGGTTATTGTGCACAAGTGAACTGAATAGGAAATAGTACCACGGAGCATGGATTCTGACTTGCCACAAAAAGTCCCTGGAAAATTCTAGCAAGACGGTCACCATCCTGTTTGAGAATTGAAATGATCGCAAGAAACTTGTAATATCATTACCTACTCGACAATGGCAGTAATAATATACTAGAATATTCGTTGCCAAAAAAGTAAAAAAATCACGTGAAGAAATTTTTTTGTATTCCGTATCGTGGTCGAATTTCGTGGTATAGTATCACAGTATACATATGGTACGGAAACTACCTATAAATGCTCGTACCGGCAAACTCACACAAACATACGCATCGACGAGACCGCTAGAGGTTTTCGCAGTACTGTCCATAGAATATAATAATAATAATAAATTTATTTATCTGACCTCATCATTACATTCTTAAAACTAAACAATATTGTTTATGAATAAAAAAGAAAAGTATACATTTTATAGAACAATAAATTTACAGTGCAAATAAAAGTGAGGTCTGGACTCTGAAAAAGGTTCAAAGACTTGAACTACAGATCTCCAGATTAATCTTCAGAATATGTTTTAAAACCTCTCGTCGATGCGTATATTTGTGTGAGGTGTGCCGTTTTCGAGCGTTTGTAGGTAGTTCCCGTACTGTCTCTCGTATTTATACTGTGATTATACGACCACTTTTGTTTGGAAATTTGATCATTGAAATACTGTTGTAGGGTATAAAGGAAATCCGGAAAATTCGTAAGCAGTTAACATCGGAAATTAATCTAAGCGTTGCCGGAGTTAAAGTAGATATAGATCCTGAAATGAAGCCACCAGACGATAACCAAGCGAGGCTTTTACGCCAGTTGATCCTCAGTGGTCTGGGAGACCAGGTCGGCAAGAAGATAGCCTTGGACGAGGTCAAGGAAGGTGAGTAATTTTTCGATGTGAAAAATCTGTAGGTGAAGGGTAAACCTGATTTTTGGCATGGCGGCGCAAAACACGAACTTTGCGCTACAGTTTTATAATGCTTTATCTTTTCATTATGATATAGCTGATTCCTGTCGTAATCTGTTCTTTTATTCATATAAGTTATATAAAACATTTTCGATGTTTCACATCTGCCAGGCGTCCCGTGGTGAATTAATTTTTTTTTATTCCTACGTTATAGTTAACACTCGCATTAGAAGCTTTAGAATTTTGCAGAGACATTGACTGTCTACGTGTGCTCTGCCACATGGGTAATGGAGAATGTTTTGAGGAACTCCTTACTATAGTGCCCTGTTCGCCATTTCAAACTCGCAGCAGGCTGGCTACTCAAAACCTTAAAAGCAAAAGCTAGCAAAATGGCGACCATTTTGAGATTCTCTCGTACTTTCCTAATGCGTGACGTTAGCATGGTAGAATAGGTTTTTCCTCAGGGCTATGATATAGGGCTCTTCAAGTAGGGACTTCAAGATCGGTAACACAACAGTGATGCCCTTGGTGTTGCAGTTGTCCATAGACGACGGTAACCATTTATCATCAGGTGGGCCGTCTGCCTGTTTGGTGCTTTTTGGCGAAACATCGAAATTATTTTGTATAAGTTATATGCCTATAAACAGATTATGACAGGAATCAGTTATGACATAATGAAAAGAGTACCTGGACGCCCGAGCCTTTTTTTTATTAACGTGGGGAAATCCCTAACGGATACGCTACCCTCCCGGGGAGAGGGTAGGTTATGTCCGATTCGCACGGACTAAAACCCCCACAGTATACCGTCCGCCGCATGGTAGAGGCAGCCAGGGTTCGAGCATGCTCACTGACTTGATAAACTGCCCCTGCGGCAGCCTGCCTTCGCCCTACTATAGAGAGGCTACTGGGTACATGACCAGCAGTCTCCCCTCGTCAGCCTCACCCGTGCAAGGAGGAGATGGGGGCCCCGCCCCATCCCCTCAGGTTTGGCGACGGTTTTGGGAGAGACTGGCATTACACCTCGCCCCTCCCGCTGCTCTTCTTTGGCGAAGAGGACCGCTTCTGGGATCGACCTCCCGGGCCCTCTCCGCCGCCTCCTTCTGCGAGATGACGGTCTCGCAGAAGGAGGCCACAGCAGCACACACGTCCTCGCTGCCGAGCATGGCTGAAACCACGCCCGGCAGCGAGAGATCATCCCCCACCGCCGCTACCAGGGCGCGGCGCTGATCGCCCCACGCACCGCACTCCGAGAGAGTGTGCTGCGCTGTGTCCGTCTCAGCACCGCACTCGTGGCATGCGACGGTGGGCTCCCTGCGCGCTATCCGGTGCAAGTACCAACCGAAGCATCCGTGCCCGGTCAGCACCTGCACCAGACAGTACGTCAGGGAGCCCCAGCCCCTATTCAGCCAGGCCGACAGGACCGGGCGGAGGGCGTCTATGGTAAATCTTCCGTAACGCTCGTCCGCCAGGTGTCGGCCCCACCTCTATTTGCAGCGATCTCCCTGAGCACCTGGACAACCGAGCCTAGCTCGGTTCTTTAAAAAACATTTTCAAATTAAAATAAACTATTAGGTTTATCTTATAAAATCAACATTTAAAAAAAATATATCTCTTCTGCTGTCACTTGGATTCGAAGGGATTACACGGATTTTCAAAGCAACCGATTTCCATCGGAGCTATTTTTGTTTTCACAGCGCCGGCGAAATTTACCTTTATATTTTAGCTATTTTTTTTCATTCCTCGAGAACACAGTTAAAAAAGAGTTATCTATGAATGAAATAGCTAGATCGATTTATCGTCCCCGAAACTACCTACATACAAAATTTCACAGAAATAGATGACGCCGTTTCCGAGATCCTGAATATATACAAATATACAAGAATTGCTCGTTTAAAGGTATTAGATATATATAACATATATATTTTACAAATTGTATATTCAGGTGAGGATAAACGAAAGTTTAAATACGCTTACCATTGCGGTGAACTCGAGGAACCAGTGCATCTGCACTCGTCATGTATCCTCCGTAAGGTGATACCGGAGTGGGTCGTGTACCAACAGTTGTATGAGACAGGAGCAGAGGAACGTAGGAAAATGGTGATAAGTAACGTGACTGCTATAGAACCGGAATGGCTGCCGGTTTACGTACCGCATCTCTGTAACTTGGGTATGTATCTTTACATAGTATAAATTGAAGTCTCTTGTGCAGTTTGTTTCCTTAGACCTTTTAAACTATTCAACGGCTTTTAACACGGTTTTCAGCAATACATAGAGTAATTCAAGAGAAAGATTTATGTGTATAATATATACATATTATCGTACAAAGAAGCGGAAAAATTCAAAGATTTTTAATGTGATCTCGTAATAAACATATTTTTGTGCGCTTATAAATCCCTTTTTTTATATCATAGGAGGTAAACAAACAGATGGGTCATCTGATGTTAAGTGATCACTACCGTCCATAGACATTTGCAACATCGGGGTAGTCGCAAGTGTGTTGCCAGCCTGTATTGAGGAGAGGAAGGCAAGAGAAGAAAGGAGGGTGAGGGGAGGTGAGTCTCCTGCGTTCTCACTGACCGAACGAAACGCAACAATGCAAGCACGGTTTCTTCTCGTCGGTATTTTTCTGGGTCGGATGGTGCTACCACGGACGATGCTGAAACCAGTAATAGCTTCAGCTTAATTCGTTATAATGATAGTTATAAATTTGTGGCACTGTTCTTATTCTTTTTCTTGTTTTGGCTTCGCAGAAGCACTTGCCAGTGTCAACGTTTTGATTTAATGAACGTTATAGTACAATGATATTACAAGCGTCGTGTGACATTTCAATATTCTAACAAGATGGTGGATCCTTTGCTAGAACCTTCCGGGAAGTTTTTGTGGCATCCCAGAATTTCATGCTCTGTGGTATTATTTTCCAATCACTTCACTTATGCACAATAAACTAAGTATATTACGTAAAACACCACCAAATTTACAAAATATAGAGTCAAATAATACAAGATTATGAATCTATACTAATATATAAAGCTGAAGAGTTTGTTTGTTTGTTTGTTTGTTTGTTTGTTTGTTTGGTTGAACGCTATGATCTCAAGAACTACAGATCCAATTTAAAAGTTTCTTTTAGTGTTAGATAGCTCATTTATCGAGGATGGCTATAGGCTACATATCATCACGTTAAAACCAACAGGAGTTGAGCACTAATTAAGAATGTCAAAAAAACGGGCTATTTTTTAAGCTTCCGCTGCGTGTTAATGTCAGTATTATATGCGTTGCCATGGTAACGCGATAACATTCTATCGGAAATATTTTCATGGTTTATTTTGTGTTCCTACTCAAAAGGTTTGTTCTACGTTAGTTTTGTTTTCAATTTTTAATTATACGTGGTACGTTTGTGTCGGAAACATTTGTAAATTTTATTTTGTGCTGATATTCTAAAAGGTTAGTAGTAATAATATTCGTCCATCACAATACAGGCGAAGGAATTAATCCATACTGCCAATTCTGAAATTGTCAGTATAGGTAGTTCTTATGTATTCTCTATACATAAGCGCCAAATCTTCTATATAATATTTCGTAAATTTTTATCTTCTTAATTTCAAGCTTACAGAATACATGCTCCATGGCATTATTTTTGATTTATTTCAGTCATGCATAATAAACAAACCATATTACATAAAACGCCGCCAATTTAACACAACATAGAGTAAAATAATACAAAATTATGAATAAAATATAAAATCCCTACATAACACTGACTGAAATCCTGTCAAAAACTCCTCAAAAAGTTTATTCTACGTTAGTTTTGTTTCCAATTTTTGGTTTGTGATATATTGCGTATTACGTATTATAAGAATAAAGCGTGTGTATATAATATTCAAATAAATACTTTTTGATGAATACATATATCTGCGGTGCTACAAATATCAACATTTTTTTTTGATTCTGTCGATATATCTGTTTGTTTATTTGTTCCGGGTAATCTCCGAAACAGCTGGACCTATATGAACGGTTTTGTTTTCTTAGAAATGATTACGCTATTGACCTAGCAAGGTCTTAACAGCTTCAACGGACTACAAGAAATTTTTTCAACAGAAATTTTACGGGCAAATAACCAACTAATTAGCTGTTTTAGCGAGCGAAGCTAGCGAGTTCAGCAGACGATACCCGATATTATATCTATACAATAAAAGATTGAACACATATTGTTCGATAATGTATAGCTTAATATTTTCATTACTTTCTTATATAGTGTAAGTGAGCAATGAGGCTGATACATAGATAGTAGTTTAAAGTTCCAACTATGTGGCTTATGATAAATTCCATCCCATTTACCTACTACTGTAGATGATGTGCGTGTCATACTTACAAATATTTTTGAAAGAGTATTATTGTTATTTACACATCTAATAACAATTTTACATTTATTTAATACATTCAAAAAACGCGTGCGGAGCCGCGGGTAACAGCTAGTAAAATATAAAATCCACTACATGACAGACTGAGTAAGATCCCACCAAAAACTCGTGTCACTGTTATTTATACATTGATATGAAAAATAATTTGCCTAATGATAATTATTACTTTGTATAACTGTTCGTTTTATTATTTTAAATATGCGATTGTTTCTCAAAATGTTTGTAAATTATACTACGTTGGATTTATTCAATTATTATATATTAGACGACTGTGCTATTTTCACTCAAATTAGTTGTTTTGTTTATGTTTGTATTAGTCAAGTAACAGAAAAAGGTCGATCGTGCAATAACTTGGTACTTGTAGTAAATTCATGCAACCACACTGTGTCGTAATATCCTTAAAATTCAGACTTTTTTTTTATTTATAACCTGTGAAATAGCAGTGCACTGCTATTACGTAAAAATAACTATAAATTCAATATCTATTATGGAATTGTCGTTCAAAAGCTGTTCTCGATAAAACAAAATAATCAGTGACTTTGTGTACTGAAGAAATTATTATTAAAAACTGGACTGATTCAAAAAAATCGACTATTATTTTTTCTCTTAATTATATCGAAAATACTGTTGGAAATTATGAAAAAAAAAATCCTGTGAAAGCCACAGCTCTTATATTAATATTAAGATGTGCCGCATGGTAGTTTTCAGTTTCCTATATGATTAACATGAGAAAGCTTGTTTTTTTGAATTTACAATTTCATAATTCTTTAATGGTTCATCAAAAAGGCTAGACCAAATCATTTTCTTCTTTAAAATTGAACGGTCTATAAAAAGGTATCTTAATTTTTATGACGTTTTTTTTAATGACGTGTCGCGAAGTTATTCCACTTTAAAATATAATTTATAATATTTTCTCATTTCCTTCCAAGTTTTTGACTATACTATCAAGTTTATTAAAAAAATTTGTCAAATATAAATTTCTTTCACAGGATTTTTTTTCATCATTTCCAACTATATTTGCGATATAATTAAAAGAAAAAATAATAGTCGATTTTTTTGAATCAGTCTATCAAATACATTAATGTTTTATGGACATATTTACTCGATATCGAAAGTAATATTTAATTTCCCGTTAAAATATAGGAGAACCAATGTCGGAACCGGTGCCGCGGTACGACGCTACCTCTGGTCGGGTAAAGTGTCACTTTAAAGGAACTTTCGGAAAAGCCGGATGGGAATTACCGGTAGTCGAGATCGATTATCCGGATAAAATTGAGCGATACAGGTCAGTAGTTTTTTCATCACACATCGTTTTTCACGTGTCATCAGACATAAGCAATCTTATTTATTGACGGGATTTTGGCATGTCATGTAGTGGATTTTGTATTTTATTCATTATCTTGTGTTATATTTGTACATAAATTTCTTTTGTACGTATGTATGTCACTGAGTTTCTAAACGGTTGGACCGATTTTGATGAAATTTTGTGTGTATGTTCCAGTAGATCGAAGAATGGCTTAGATTAGATAATTGGATCCGGTAGGTGGCACTGCGGTTGAATTTTTTTTTATATCAAGGCAGCGTAACGTCCGCCTGGCCCGCTACTTTTACTATATATTTTGTAGTATTGGTGGTGTTTTACGTGATATAGTTATCGGGCATAAGTGAAGTGAATGGGAAATGATACCATGGAGCATGGATTCTGAGATTCTTTAAGAACTTTCTGGAAAGTTCTAACCAGAGAGCCACCATCTTTTTAGAACATAGAAATGATCTCAAGAAACTTGTAATATTATTACCTCGACAATGGCATTATTAATCTATTAGAAGACTGCTTTTTTATATGGTAGGAGCCAAACGAACAGGCGGATTACCTGATGTTAAGTGATCAACGTCGGTCATAGATACTAGCAACATTTGGAGAGTCACAGGTGCGTCGCCAGCCTGTGTTTAGGGGGAATGGGGATGGAGACAGGACAGGGGGGAAGGGAGGGGTAGAAGACAGGGGAAATGGGCCTTCGGCGCTATCACTAAGTACGATTAGTACTTCGGACGAACTGACCCATTCGTCCTGAATCCAGTAATAGCTTCAGCGAGGCTCTGCCGCCTACAGAACGAATAAAAAAAATAAAAAAATAAAACATAAGTTATATATTCTTTTAGTGCCGGTTTTTTTTTATATATCATATAGGAGGCAAGCTATCACCGCCGTCCATAGACACTAGCAACACCAGGGGAGTCGCGAGTGCGTTACCAGCCTGTGTTTGGGGGAATGGAGAGAAAGGGAGAGGGGTTTGAGGAGAGGGGAGGGTAGATGGGTCTCCGGCGCTCTCACCGACCGAACGGAACATAACAATGCAAGCACTGTTACTTCACGTCGGTTTTCTGTGTGTCGGGTGGTAGGTACTACCCCGGTCGAGTCGACCCATTCACCTACAAAGGTTCAGAGTGTTTAATGTGTATAATTAAATGGCACAATTAGTAGTCCAATTATTTCATCGATTCCGCAGATGGTTCGCTAGGTTTCTGTTAGAGGGGACCGTTTTCCCTAAACTACGGAAATATACGTCGTCTCTGCGGTCTCCCCCTTCGTCTATGGTCAAATCGTGGGCGAAACTACAACCGAGGACTGAAATATTATTAAAAACTTTAATTGCGAAAAGAGCCGGTACCAGAGACGCTTTAAAACGTATTTGGGATGAACAGAATAATTGTAAGTAAAATTTATATAGATCGAAGTAGGTACATAGCTATAAGTCACGGATCCTTAATTAGCACGAAGCATTTTTATGTTAACTCTTTGCATATACAGTGTGACTAATTGTGTAAATGTGAAATTATATATATTCGAAATATATGTCATTATCACAGTCCAAACCTTTTTAAGTCGAACCGCGGTAAGTCTAAACTCGATCGGTCTTATTACAAAAAAATTAAATACGCGTTGAACACTTGTTTAAAAAATGTTTTATTATAAGACAGTATTATTATAGACACTGTTTAAATTTAAACGCGTGTTCGTTTTTGTAATAAGACCGGTTAAGTCGAAACTACCGAAAATGTATGTTGCAATGTTTAAATAAGTGGGAATCGTGATACAGTGTAAACTCTTTATGAATTCGTTCGTTATAACCTAAAACTATATATAACGTTGAAATTATATTTCAAATTAGTTGGTTTACCACAAAACCATTTGTTTGTTCTCTTCTCTCCTTGTAACGAAAAAAATGCTCGGTCATTTGAAATTCATTTTAAATAGTTTACACTGTATATCATTTCAGTTGAACCTCTTTAATTCGAACCTCGATAAGTGGAACTTTATTAAGTTGAAAATCAATAAATGGTTCCGTATTTTTTTGGTCATGCTCCAATGTTTGGAAAAATAGTATTCGTGATATATTAAATTGAAAATATAAGTTGAAAGGCTGAGAATTAGAATGTCGATTGTTGAAATAATGTTATAAGTTCATGAATGGTCTACAAATGATTACATCTTTTCAGATCTACTCGACGAATACTTAAAATGGATACCAGAATCAGCTCATAATGAAGTCACAATGTCGTGGCCGCCTGTTTGAATTAAATATAAAAATGATTGTATATATTGTAAATAAATCTTTTGAAATTATATTATTATAGATATTCCTTTGTTTTTTTTTCTATTCATGATGTTTAAATGAGTTTTTACTAAAATATTCAATCAACATTTTTCTAATAATAATATTAGAGAGAATAAAAAGTTTTTTTGATAAAGTAACACATTAAATACCTGAAAATAGAATTATTCTTTTCGAAAGCTAATATTTGAAACTCACATATACCAGTGTCATTAAATAAAAATATCAATACGAGAAATCGTATGAAATTCGATATACATTTTTAGTTCACGTTAATATATAAATCTAAGAGACAAAAAAAATTGTAGCCTATTTTGTATGAAAATTTGTGGACTTATATGAAACCAATGACAATTCGCCCAATCCCAATGAAGGTAAAAATAACATAAAAAGCACTGAAAAAGTAGTTACATTTATTGATACTAAATATCAGTTAAGTAAAGAAAATAATTATCGTTTTTTTTTTTTTTACTTTATTTTTGCCAATCAATCTTTCCGATTATTATTGCCATTGTCGCGTAGTCAATAATATTACAAGCGTCGTACGATCACTTCAATATTAAGCGTCGTGTGAGTCAATATTCTAACAAGATGGTGGATCCCTTGTTAGAACCTTCCAGGGAGTTTTTGTGGCGTCTCAGAATTTCATGTTCCGTGGTATTTTCCATTCACTTATGAACAACAAACCAACTACATTATGTAAAACAACACCAAATTTACAAAATGTAAAGTCAAATAACACAAGATTATGAATAAAGTATAAAATCCACTACACGAGACCAAAATCCCGCCAAAAACTCAATCACTTAAAATTATCGTATGTTGCGTGCGTCAACGTAAGCACAGAAAATAATACGTGACGTCATAAATTAGGATTTATTCTGATTTTTTTTTGCACGGTATTCAAAACGTTCACAAATAAATAATGTAATAAAAGTTCTACTGGGCAAAATATAAATGCCATAATTGCCTAGACAGTCTGTATTTTCACTATCGTGTGATTTTGTTATACTTTTTAAAATGTATGATGTAATTACCCGTGCATATTATAATAAGTAGATTGTTAAAGTATTAGTGTAACGAAAAAGTGAACAATTTCGCTTCAAGAATTTCAGTACAAGAAGTGAACGAGTGACTAAGACAGAGGTATGTAGGAAAATCTTTAAAAAATACTGCCAGAATGTACAAAGTCACATTTACTTGCCATTTTATTTTAATACTTAGTCGTACTAAAATATAACATTTATTTGGTCTCATTTTCTTTATTACAACAGCTGTGCAAACGCGAACCGGGCAACCAGTATAACAGTTGTATGTAGCCTATATCACTCAGGAATAATGAAAGTTTGTATTAGTGGTGTAATAATCTACATAATTTGATGCTACTGCTTCGCAAACTATCTTCTAAACATATCCAGAACCTTAACGTCTTTGTTACATTAATAAAAACAAATCTAGACAACGAACAGGCGTGTCACCTGGTGTTAAGTGATCACCGCCGTCCATAGGCACTATTAACACCAGAGAAGTCGCAATTGTGTTTCGAGAGAAGGGGAAGAGTGAGAGGAGGGAAAGTGGACCTCCGGCGCTCTCACTGACTGCACGATTCGCAACAATGCAAGCCCTGTTACTTCACGTCGGTGTTTTTGTGGATCTGGTGGCACTACCCCGGGCGAGCCGACCCATTCAGGCTGAAACCAGCTATAGCTTCATCATGGCTCTAGCACTGTAGGTATTCCGAACTGTTCCGTTATTCGATATACTATTGAAACGATAATGGCTCAGTTGTTAGCATATTCGGATACCGTGTCGATCGACATAGGATCAAATTTGTTTCTATTTTTATGCTAAACGACTGCAAATTGGCAGACTTTTTTTCTCGAACTGACTACGCTATTGACCTAGCAGGGTCTTAACAGCTTCACCGGACTACAGAAACTGGCAGACAACCAATCTGATGTTGCAAGGTTACCGTCCCCTATGGACAACTGGAACACCAGGGCAGTCACTGTTGTGTTGGCGACCTTGAAAGCGTATTTCAATCACTTTTTAAAGAACCCCATGTCATAACCCTGAGGAACACTGTATCAGGAAACTCATTCCACAACGCTAGCGTGCGAATAATAAAGCTTCTAGAAAACATTACAGTTGTCTCTATTTTGCCGGGTTTTAGAGTATATGTATTAGTATCCAGCCAGCGGTAAGTGATGCGAGCTTGGAACGGCGATGAAGGCACCATATCAAAAAGTTCCTCACAACAATCTCCGTTATACATGAGGTAAAGCACATATAGACCGACTCTAGATCACATGTCAATTCAAGGTTGTCAACAATACGAATAGCTGGAGATTTCGATAAAGAAAATCCTGGTGAAACCATAGCGAGTGGAGTTTTTTTCTAAGCCTATCTGACTGACTATGACCCTCAACCTTAAAAATTGTCGCCACGTAATAAGTGCTGTTCCGGTAGCTACATTTGATACCCAGTCCCCCTCTAATCTTATTATGTTTGTCATCTTAGACCACACAGCAACTTTATCGAACGTTAAAACCTAAAAGTAATTAAAGACTAGTTGAGACTGGTTAATTAATCGTAGTGGTAATTTATCATTCTAAATCAAATCTTATTTAGGGTATAACGTGTAACATTATAAGAAAGCAAGTAAACAAAGTCATGGTTGTTAGGTGCTTTGGCCAATGGTATATCAATTTGATGGCCGCAAGTTCGAACTTTGGTATATACTTACAAATGTTTCGCAATTCGTGTACTTTTACTAATTTAAATAGGTAAGGTTATAATTGATGGTGAAGGAAAACATCGTTAGGCAACGTGAACTTAATAAATATTTTTGTGGTACCATATGTGGGATAGTGTTGTAGGTGTGGGTAGAGCCACAATGAAGTTATTGCTGGTTTCAGCATGAATGGGTTGACTCGCCCGGGGTGGTATCACCCGACCTACAGAAACACCGACATGAAGCAGCATTGCTCACATTGTTGCGTTTCGTTCGGTCAGTGAGAACGCCGGTAGAGCACCTCCCCTCCCCCTTCCCTCTACTCCTACCCCCTACCCCAACCATAGGCTGGCAGCGGAAGTGACTCCCCTAGTGTTGCTAGTATCTATGGGCGACGGTGATCACTTAACATCAGGTGAGCCGCATATTCGTTTAACTCCTGATATAAAAAAAAATAGAACTGTGGATTTCTCGGAGTGTGAAATAGCCAATACGTCGTGGGCTGTCGTGGTAAATATGCTCATACCTTTCTTTGTGAATAGCACATGTCCTTACAGTGGATCTCTCACTGGCCAATGCTGGTGATGCAATACTTACTTGGTACGTACGGAGCGTTATTTCGGTTTTTAAAAGGTCATAATATTTAATCTACACTTATTATTACGATTCGAAACCTGTTTAAAAATAACCATTGCAAATGTGCATTGCTATAAAGGTTATCGTCGTATTATGATTCATTTAATTAATACTGCTTGATAAAGTAGTTTACATGTAATAATACGTGTAAGTATGCGAATTTTTTAAATGACCTAGGGAATTATTAAAAACTGACTGAATCCCGCTAGATCCCCTCGCTAATCTGGCCATTAAAAATGACAGAGTCAATGAAACCCAAATAATGAGTAGCCTAGAACTGTACGAAAAATTCCGCATCGAATTTTCATAGTCCTATACCGATACACTTAGTAGTTTTAACGTGATTAAGGCCCAATGGAAGTTTTTTTTTCAAACTAATACTTTTGGCCTGATGGGGTTTCACATCTTCACCTAATTAATGGGGCGATAGCTCAAGGCGGTCAGTGACTTGGCAATATGTCACAAAGGTACCAAAGCGGACGAGTCTTGGCTTGCGCTGTTGTTTTGAATGCAACAACGCGAATCTTACTCAACTAAACTACACTCTTGTGTGTAGTAGAGCCACGTTTAAGCTATTACTGGTTTCAGCAATAATGGGCCGGCTCGCCCGCGATAATACAACCCTCTCACAGAAAACCGACGTGAAGTAACAGTGTTTGCATTGTTGCATTTCGTTCGATCAGTAAGAGCGCCAGACCACCTACCATTCCTCCTCCCCCTTTCCTTTTCCATCCCCGTCCCCCATACACAGGCTAGGAACGCACTTGGGACCCTCTTTTTCTCTTTTTATTGCTAGTGTTTATGGAAAGTGGTAATCACTTAATATCAGGTGACCCACCTATTCGTTTGCCTACTTTGATATAAAAAAAAACTTGCTAAGCTAATCATATATGTAAGAATTACTAGGGCACACATGTGTACCAGCATGTGTGCCTCGCGAACTCAATTATCTCAATGAGACTGTATTTTCATCTATACTAATATTATACAGAGGTAAAGTTTGTGACGTTGTGACATTGTAATCCCAGGAACTACTGGTTGGATTTGAAAAATTCTTTCAGTGTTATATAGCTCATTTATCGAGAAAGGTTATAGGTTATATATCATCACGCTAAGACCAATAAGAGCGGAGCACCAATGAAAAATGTTTCAAAACCGGGATTTTTTTCCTCTTAAGAGCTTCTGCTGCGTGTTAGCGTTAACCATAAGTAACTATTACTACGCGAACGAAGTCATATCTAGTTATATATATAGAAGACTAACTGTTACCCGCGGCTTCGCACGCGTTTTTTTCATATATTATATAAATTTAAAATTGTGATCACACATCTCGTGTAAATTACAATAATACTCTTTCAAAAATATTTGTAAGTATCACAACACACGCACATCACCTACTGTAACAGGTAACGTGTACATTGTATATGTGAATACTAATAGTGTATCGAATGGGATGGGATTTATCATCAGCCACATAACTTGAACTTTTAAACTACTATATACCACACTCAGTGCTCACTTACACTATACAAGAAAGTAATATACATAGAAGATAATTCAACAGTAGATTATAAAACTTAACGTAGTTCATCCGATATTCCATCTATTAGTTACTGTTTTACTCCAACTACAATGACTAAGTGTCTATGGCACACTGGAAGGTTTGATGAATTTTAGCTTATCAAATGATCAACAATTTAATAAATCATAAAATACGAGTTAGAATAAAACTACGATACAAAAGGAATGCGAGCGCAGTCGCTGGGCTCGTTTCGTTAATAAATAGAATTCACGTAACACGTTTGCATATTTGAATAAATAACAGTGCGATAATATTAGTTAGTACTTATTAGGAATTTAAAATTTATGAAAAATCTCTATAGGTACTTAATAACTGTTTTATAATTTTCAGTGTTTCGAACGGTAAGGGTGAGTATCACCTATTACGTCATAAATAATTGACACTCCCTACGTGCGCAAGAACAGGTCTCGGCCAAATTTGTAACACGACACGACTTTAACCTTTTCGCTTTGGGTTATTTAAATGGATTTAATGCTAGATATCGAAGACAAATTTAACAAAAATGGCAAATAAAAAAAAATGCTGTAAATAATCAGGTATAATTTCGTTTGACGTTACCAAAATATCAACTGAATAATTAGAGTCGTGAAGTCAAGTTTTTATTATGTTTTGAAATTATACTTACGTTATTTTGGTAACTTTTAAAGGTTTTTTGAAATTTTTTAGGGTTACAAATTATGTATGGAGAGGGGTGGGGGACATAAAAATTTTAGAAACGTTTAGGTGGGGCATAGCCTTAAAGGTTTAGGAAATACCTATCTACCGCAACGGTACCCAAAGTTTTTTATCTCGTAGACCCCTGTATTGGATAGACTTCCTAACTTTTGAATAACTTTTCAATTCAACCACAAAGCGACACAGTTTGCTAAATAAAATGTAACGTGGAATTAGTTATTGTAAATGAAATCATTTTCTACTTTTTAATTTATTAAGAATTTATAATAACTTCATACTTTAATTCAAGTAAAATTTAAACAAAAGAAGCATCTACCTATACAATACTATAATTATTAAATAATGTTATAAGTTCATCTCATCATCGATCAGGAATTTTATATTGATTGACGATTACATGTAATCATGAAATTATTTGAATTTAGCTCCATACCTTCATCAAATTCCACAAACATGTATCTTTTAGAAGCATTTGGTTATTTCTATTCTAAAAAGTGTTATATAAGTACCTACAGACGTTCTATCGTATCTCATTATGTTTATAGAAAAGCTAAAAATTCCATAAAGACTTGTTTAAATGGAATTCACTATGTTCGCCCTCATTTGCAGTTTGGCCACTCCCAGACCTTGTTTTCGTTGGTGTAGATCCCTTGAAGTTGGAAATTGACCCCAGGGTTTATGCAGACCATCTTAGACCTACGATCTAGAGCCTACCGAGTCTTAAGTCTGAAGGTCGTTCATAACCTTAACGTAAAGTGAGATTTAAAAATCCGGAAGTCCGAAACTGTTACGTTGATTGCAAAAATCAGTTAAAGACTTTTCTTCTGAAAATTGAATTGCGATAATTACATATTTTTTTCATTTCTTTGATTACTAAAAGAAGGAAAAAACACGTATTTTGTGATCAGCGAAAGAGTGCTGACGTATGTAAGGGAGAGCGGGGCCGCAAGAACCGATTTTCAAAAAACATGAAGATTTACTATAAAAATGAAGAATTGGATCTTCAGAATGTACAAATATCTAACAGACGTTTATCATATTTTGTAACCTTGTAGTTACTTTCACAAGTATCTAATTTTTTTTTTAAATACAAGCTAATTTTTGTCAAATTTCGGAGCGAAACATAAGGCCCTTCTTTTCAGCAAGTTATTCCACCTTTGGGGCAAATTGTTCCGCTTACATAATATAACACTACTAGTGGGCGCCCAGTGGACGACATTCGACCATAGTTCATTAATTTTTAAAATTTGAACTTTATTAGGGTTCTTTTGTCAAAGGGTAAAATTTTTATAATCAAAGGTTTTCATCATGGCTACTCAGTTATTTGCCATTTGCCATGATCTTTCAATTGAATTTAATTATAAATTTGAAACCAAAACCAGATGGTAAAGCTCTCAAATTTATAAGTAAACATACCTTTACGAATATAAAGAAATTTATCGCAACCCATGACACAATTTTTAATTAATTTTACACGACACCATGAGTGGGTGGTATTTCTGGGTGATATTGAATTAAATGTAGTCTGTTCATTATGAGAAATAGTGATATGAACAGTATATCGTTTGGGAAAGTAATGAATGCACAATACGATCAAATGACGAATACAAGACAAAGATGTTTTTATACTACCATTAGCTTTTGAAAATAAATTCATTTTTGTTGGTACATCAGGTTTAAGTGCATCATTGTAACCGCGGAGATCTAAGTCATGAATTATTTTTATGAACAAAACTCTTATTTTGATTATACAAATTATTATTTGGCTCATTTTTTTATTAAATCATCATTTGAAGTGAGTTCACCATAAAAAAAAATAAACAGTATAATATTTTTGACTTTGGTAATATTGCTTTACTCTTATGACAAAATGAAGTCAAGTAAAAGCTCTCCTGCCAGAGCATCCTGCATACAGCCGAGCATAGCAACCTTCTTCGCAATCTTTTTTGAAGTCCATTATTGACGACTGTCAAAATGTCTTTTGCATTTTTTAGATTTTGTTAGATCATGTCATTCTATTACATCATTTACTTCTGAGATTCTTTTTATAAATCCAATAGACAAACTTATAACCAGTTACTCGGTGTTTGTGCCATGTATGGGGAATCTTTCGCAAGGAAAATTTTACCACACATTCATACGCAAGCTTTTGCATCTTTTATTGGGGAAGAAGATTGAAGTATGTCAAGGTACATTTTAAATGTATTTGGATAACTCTTTTTTTACTGGTCTAAAGTAAACACCAACCTGCGTTTATAGTCTGTAAATCGATCTAATGTAATATGGTAAATTTCTAGTTCTCACGTCAGTTTTAATAGGTTTCCCTTTATTGATGATAGTATTTGCAGTTTGACTTAGTTGTGTTTTTGGAGGTTATCTCTTGTGTTTTGTCTTTCTCTCTCATGTTTGTAGTTTATCATGATTAAACAAAGCAAATGATCATAAGAATTTTGGGTACGATTTAAGGTCATTCGATATATGTTTTTCCGAGGAACAACCAGCCCATCGAGAGTGGAACTTTTAACCCCAAATTATATTGCTACACGAAGACTGATATTCTGGTTAAGTAATAAAATCCGTTGCCGTAGTGACGCCTCATCTGATGCATTCATGAAGCTCTACACATGTATTGCTGAATATTTTCGTTCCAAATTTTTTGCTGTCGGAATTACTTACCTTACGAACTTTTAGCCCCGCTTTCCCCAACTCTAGTTTTCATAGGAGTGTGTCAGTACCAATTTGTGGTTAAATTTCCTTGGAATTGGTTTCAAGAAATTCCTTGCCATTCAAGGAAAATCTCTTAAGGAAAACCGACTAAGAACATTAAAGCTGTATGTGCAATGTGTATTAGACAATAAAATTATATTGCAGTGAATATCTATACTAATATTGTAAAGAGATAACGTTTGTGAGTTTGTGACGTTGTAGGGGTAATCTCAGGAACTACTAGTCCGATTTGAAAAATTTTCTCCGCGTTATTTAGCCCGTTTATCTAGAAAGGTTACTTAGAAAGGTTAAAGACCAATAGGAACGGAGCACTAATGTAGAATGTTCCAAAATCGGGGTTTTTTTTCCTCTTGAGAGCTGTCGCTGCGTGTTAGCGCTAGCCCAAAGTAATTATTCCACGCGAACGAAGTCGCGGGAAGAGGCTAGTTGGATATATTCTCTTACACAGAAAATAAAATTATTTTCATACAAATACTGTAAATCTACGTGACCATTTTTATTTTTTATGTTTTGTTTATTGAAGATGAAATAAAAAAAGAAAACCTAAAGATTTTTGATTCCAAAATTAAAACGGGGCTAATTATTTAAATATTTTCAATAAATTTATTAATTTACTAATAATTTGTTTTAGGATTAAAAACTATTGACAGGTTTTAAAAAAAATATATTTTCGTTACCATGATCTGTTTCTAAGCGGAACATTAGAGCTTTATTTAGGTTTGTCAAAACTGGACAAATCTTCAGGGGATTGGGCTTGTCCTTTTCAAACGAGACCTACGGTCACGTTATATATATATTACCCATAATTCAGGTCCAAACGACTGCAAAATTGATAGTCACACTTGTGTTAGATCTTTGTCAGCACATTTATAAGCTAAATCAGAATGGAGATTTCATGGAGATAAAGTTTACTTTGTACAGCATGTTAATTGAATTGGTCAGAAGATAACGCAAAATAAAAACTGTAAGTTGGTAAAATTATTACATGGTCGCTGCCGCTGAGCTTATGACAATAGTAAATGGGACACGGAGGTGACTGGCACGGGATATACCTCATGGATACTGAGAAGACCTTATGTGTTAGCGAGTCGCTGAACGGTTTGGTTTCGCAATTAAAAACGGTGGGTGTCGCTGGGTTCTAGATTTTTAATATTCTTCGTAACTAAACTATACATAATTTTAACTAGAATTGTATTGTTAATGCATTTTTAGTAAAATTAAATAGTACGTTTTTCAGACAAAGGCCTATTAAGATTTAAAGCGGTCTTTGTAAGTAGTTTAAATATATTCTAGTGGTCGTTGTATTATGGTTGAAATTCTACCATAGTAAATGGTACAAAGTATTTTGTTCTTTTGTTAATATATATATTATCATTTATTAAAACTGTAAATCTAAAACTGTCTTTTGTATTGTACCAATATTGTACATTTCAGTGGGGTGAAAGTAACACGAATAGAATCTTATCTACAAAGTTTTTTAGACACGTCGATGGTAAATAACATAAAAATTATTTTCAATTTTGTTTAGCTCGTCAATAGCTACAAATCAAAACAAAAAGCTACTTATAATGTAACTAGCTGTAAACGTAGTTCCGCACGCGTTTTTTTTAAATTGTATTAAAGAATTATAAAATTGTGTACAATTATAGAAATGCTCTTTAAAAACAATTATAAGTATGAAACGCATGCCGCTTGCAGAAATATGTAATGTGTACATTAGATATATAAATACTAACAGTGTGCCAAATGAGGTTTGTCATCAGCAGTATATTTGGAACCTTACCCCACCATATAACTACCGCAGTGGTCACTTCCACTGTATAAGGAACTAACGAAACAATCACCTAAAATATTATTATAAAGATTTATATTTAATATACATTTCTATTGTAATTAGGATTATGTGACTATAAATAAATAAACGCTTGCCTGTTCCACAAGAAATTGTGTTATGGAACATTTTACGTAATACTTTTATGGTCTAAGATCTTATTAAGAATAACTTGTCTATCTTCAAACTATAATGACGAATTGTAATCAATAAGTTGATAATAATGTTTTTAATTAAAAATAAAGATGACATCTTGCTAAATTTCACATAGACGAAGTCCCGGGTAAAATAAAATAACCTCAATTACATTTTATAACATTCGCTGTCTACCAGTGAAAGTCCCGTGAAAGTCGATCTAACCGTTTTGAAGATAGTACTACCGGCGAAGCCACGGTTAACAGCTAGTATATACTAAAATTACTTTTTATAAAGTCAGCTATCTGCCAATGAATATTTCGTGAAGGTCTGTGAAACCGTTTTGGATATAGTACAGCAGGCGAAGCCACCGTTAACACCTAGTATAAGCTAAAATACTTGAATTACTTTTCATAAAGTCAGCTATCTGCCAATGAAAGTTTGTTGAAGATCGGTTTAACCGTTTTAGAGATAGTACTGCGGACGAAGCCACGGTTAACAGTTAGTCTAAATTAAATTTCACTAAATTACTAGTGATAATATCTGCTATCTGTTGGTGAAAATTCTGTTGAAATCGGTCAATCCGTTTTGGAGATAGCATTACAAACAAAACCGGGGTTAACACATAGTATAATTTAGAGTAGCCTATGCCACCGCTGTAATTTCAGCTATCTGCCAGTGAAAAGTCAAAATCGGTCCAGCCGTTTTGGAGATTACCCGAAACAGACAGACTGACAAAAATTTTAAAAATTGCATTTTTGTTATCAGAAGCATATATACTTTCATACCCAATCACTCATTTTTTATATTTTGATATTACATAAAGACACTTCATTTTTATTATATGTATAGATAACATAATATCTAATAATAAATATATAGAGACAGAGGAAAAAAAGGTACTGAACATTATAAATTTCACATATATAACATTTTTAAAAATTATGTCAACTAATAATACTTCTAAGCGCGATATTACTAGTCACGATTAACCCATTATCTGAAATGTAGTTGTCTAAATTATCTGTAGTAACTCATCAATTCACAGTACTCTATGCAGTGTGTACTCACCGTTAAATGTAATGTAATCAGAAACAAAACAACAGCCGTTTCCATTTACCAATTACCAGTCGTTGCAAATAAGTTGGCGTGAGTTGACGTGTCACTCCGCAACAAACAATCGTATTTGTAATACGTTGTTGTATATTTTTTGTGATGTAAATAAACATTGATATTTAAATACCAAAGATGAAATACATATTACATAGTATATATTCCATATTGTTAATGAATTATGTGAACGGATTCGCTTTACCTTTCGAAGGATTGTACCGACTGGATATAATACATTACAATGATTTTCATGCGAGGTAATGAATTCAAAGTGTCTATTATATTACAAAATTATTCAAGTTTTGAACACCTGTGTTGATATTTTTGAAGATGTCCATCAATACTATATGAAATTTAGTTTATAAATTAATTCTTTAGTATATTATTTATATACTATTTTAATATTTGTAGGTTTAACAGACGTAAATTAAGACAGTTACCTTTATAGCTTTTTGTAGCTAAAATTGACCGCGCAGTAAATATCTTATGTTACTTAAAATTAATTAGCTTGGACAACTATATTTATTTATTTTTACATAATTTTTATAAATATACACATACACTCTTAAATTCGAAGTGATTTTTGTTTCTTCAGTTCTTTTGTTTCTCTGAAATCGGTTTCGATGAGACTTGTTCATTTTTACACGAAGAAACCTTTTGCTTGCGACTTTGCTCGCGTTATTGTAACTCACACTCATATTAACGATTAGTAAGAATACATATAATTATGCTTTTTTATAGGGACTACGAAACTTTACAAACAACATTAGTTGGTCGAAAATTGTAGAGCTTAAGTGCTAATGTCAAATAATGCAGTTAACAAATACAAAACAACTCATAATGTCTCCAGAATTGCACATAAATCCCATCGTTTAACACAAGTGAACGAAGTCAAAGGCCCCAGTTAGTATTACATTATATTGTTACGCGATTTCAATTGTCGAAGTTATTCGCCCTTGAACTTGAGATTTCCAAACACAGATATTTTGTAACTATATATTTTACTGCTCTGGATGACATACATATTATATGAGGTCATTAGTGATTGAAGGAAACTGACTATTTGCAATAACTGTCCAACATTATTGAGTCATTCAGTACAGAGATGTACGAAGTATATGATGGGCATTATAACTAATCTAATCTACAAACGCTACGGTACGACCTGATGGACTAGGAATAAAGAAATTGAATAAAATAATGACCTAGCGTAATGAAACAGCTGTCATGACATATCAACGACACACTAACGTACAATGCGACTGGTTAGTCGCCAGCAATACTTGTACACGATAATCATTAGTTGATTCTCGTTCAAAACCAATTAAAAAAAACTGCTTAATATTTTACCTAATTATCTAAAGAAAAACAAAAGTGATATATACTCAACATCAGGTGAGTTATGCAAAAACGAATTGGCTCTTTTTGTTGTTTATTAGTATTTGTTTTGATATTATTACTTTATAACTTAAATGCCACCATGAACTACCCAAGGATTGAAAGGTGTTAGACTTTAAACAGTCACCTGGTATATGATCGTCAACATATTAGGCAGCTCTGATTATAACCGTAAGTCTGGGTTTAGGCGTGATAAAGTCAAGAATTTAATACAAAACAAAATAAAAATATTATTATAGGAATGTAAAATTGGTAATAACTTATATTTAATTTATTTCTATGTAATTATATATATAACATAATACGTATCTATCTATACCTTTGTGTTTTGCTCAACCTAAATACAGCCTGACATATTAGTCACTACGTCAGTACAACTTTCGCCAAGCTTCTTAAATGCCTATGGCACAACATTTACATTGACAAACATTTACATAGCCACACATACTTTCAGATGAACTGTGTATATTCAAAAAGCCTTATTTTAGGGATCTCAATAAAACTCAAACTTACTGCAGCTACAACTGGCCGCAAAAACTCCCCAACATACGTAGTTGTAATTATGCGATAAACTTATGATGTTGCAAATTCAACCTTATCTAAATGATTTGAAGTTGTTTTTATAAGAACGCAAGTGACGCGGGACTATTTAAAATGACTGCATAATCCAAAACCGTGGACTTATTTCTGTGTGCCGGCTATGAGACGTTAAGAGCCACGTATGTAGGTGGTAGAACCACGCTTGTAGGTGGTAGAGCCACGCAATAGGTAGTAGAGCCACGCTGAAGCTATTATTGATTCAGCATAAATGGATCGGTTCGCCCGGAGTAGTAACACCTTCTCATAGAAAACCGACGTGAAGTAACAGTGCTTGAATTGTTGCGTTTCGTTCGGTCAGTGAGAAGGCCGGAGGCCCACCTTACCTCCCCTCGCCTCTCCTCTCTTCCTCCCACTTTCCTCATAAACACAAGCTGACAACGCACTTGCGACTCTTCTTGGTGTTGCTAGTGTCTATGGATGGCGGAGATTGCTTAACATCAGGTGACCCGCCTGTTCGTTTGGCTCCTATGATATAAAAATATATGTTTTAATGATTTTTGTAGGTACCAGCGTATAAATTAGTACGTAGGCAATTTCTAAACATTTTAATGTCACTACTGCACGGTACAATAAACTTTAAAAACGTTAAAAATTATGAACAGTTTTGGAGGTAAACGGTGCACACGCTCACTCTTCGTTAGCGTCGCGGATACGGACACTAATGGCGTTCTAATGGATTCGTTAAATATCTCATTAAATCGATAAATAAATGAGAATCGTAACATAGAGATAAAAACAAAAAAAATGCAAAGATACGTGCGAACGTATTTTACGAACGGCTCCAAATGAAACCACATATATTTCATCCGTAAATTCGTCAACATTAGCATACATTGTACACTACCTTAACTAAGTATTTTATGTTTAAAGAGATAAACAGCAGGAACTCAGCGTGAATTGCCCTTCATACTGTGTCGGTTTACTTTAATTTCTTATTTCAAAACACCTTTTACGAAATGTTTACAAGTAGATCATTTTGCTTCAAATTGATGAAATTTACTTCATAATCTTCTCAGTTCCTTTACTAACTCACAGCTAAACATAAGCTTACTTTAATCTTTTTACAAACTAACTAAATACAGAAATAATAGTTGTGTTACTAAGAATTTTATTTATGGTATTTGTATTAGAGTGATATTTTCCGCGGTTCTTTTGTTTATATGAATTAAGAATTATGTATAAGAATTCATGGAAGTAACTTGACTAATAGATACTACCAATTTAAATTCTTAGTTAACTTACAGAGAAATTGCATTTATCTTATCACAATTAATACGACTTTGTAATATTTATTGAGGAAAATTACAAAAGGAATTACTTTTAACACATGACTAATGCAACTACTGTGGAAACTACAACCGAGGTGCAAGGTCAAATCCAGAAGAATAAACTTGAGGATTTCCTCAATATTAATCGTATGTTTTTGATGTGAACATCTATAGGCGGAGTGTAAACCTAATTGTTGTCGTGGCGACGCAAAGACGAACTTTACACTATTAACGAAATACTCAAAAACATTTGTAACCCTATCAGTATAATCATAAGATTCAAACTTTTTTGAAGGTCACTCGTTCTCCTAGTGTTACACGGCATGTGCCGATGACGTAGCGCTCTTTGATAAATGCCGCCAAACACACCGCGCCTTCTGAATTTTTGTATTTAATAAACATGAATATTTATTCATTCATTCAGTCATTATTTTATGGAACATATTTGTAACGTTTTATTTTTTCATTATGCCATAGCCGATTCCTGTCGTAATCTGTTCTTTTATGCATACAAAACAATTTCGATGTTTCACATCTGCCAGACGTCCCATGACGCCTCAATTTGTTTATATAGTGGTAGGGGAAGTAACCTAAAGAGAATAAGCTAAGGTTGGAGACCCAAAAACTTTAATTTGTATATCATTGTAATTAACAATATTTTTCTATTTTGTAGAAGCGTTATCGAATTTCAAAAACAATTCTATGAAAAATAAACCGACTTAAAAATATAAACTCGAAAGTGTTAGATAATATTTTATTCTTCTCATTTTATATAACACTATGTTTGTCTTAATTTAAAAAAAAAAACCAATTCTAGTCTCAAAATGTAATATTACTATATATATTTCTTAAAGTCAGTGCCAAATCGTATGTCTTTATATAAAAGCCATATACTTATTAAAGAGTATTTTAGATTTCTACTTTTTGACTGGCATAAAATCTAAATTAGCGTCGACTTTTTTGAAAGAGGTTAATAACAGTAAAATCGTATCCTCTTGTATTGAATAACTATCTATTTAAAAATAAAAGTTATATTGTTATTTTTCTATTTTGCCCTCACTTACGCCACGTGCTAACTCTAGGACCCGATCGGAATTTATTAAAACTCGGGAGTGTTCGAATAAACTTGGTATATGCACTTACTAACATTAGTACTTCATTCAGTAGTATATAAAAACTTCCGTATCTATTAATGTGTGATCATAATTAAAAGTTTAATTACATAGTAACAATTATTAGATATTCTTTATTGTTCTTTTGGTTAATGTACTCAGCATAAATATAACACGTATCTTAAAATTTGGCCATAAAGAATGGAAATGCAAGCGCTATAAAAACAATAACGTCATTAAACCAAAAATAGTTAATAATAATTGGACAGTTAATATTTAATAAATTACTATT
>JACEII010000060.1:783080-799169 GCA_014332785.1 Antheraea mylitta | reverse complement strand
CAAATAGAACGCAAAATAATAAATGTAATGTGAATCATTGATTTGGAAGTTGCAATAAATAATTTCAGACCCAGAAATAAAGGAAAAGTTGGAGCCGTATGCGAAGATGGTTCACGAAGCAGAAAACGTGGCTGTGGGTGAAACGCAAACAGAGTTGAAATACGAAGATTGTGTTTTTGGAGAGTGCGCTCTTGGAGATATGCTATTAGACGCGTTCGTCGAACATGTATGCCAATTAAAATCCATATTAATATTATAAAGCTGAAGAGTTTGTTAGAACGAGCTAAACTTTTTTTTATATCATTGTAGGTGGTAAAGCTACGCTGATGCTAATACTGGTTTCAGCATGAATGGGTCGGCTCGTCCGGGGTAGTGCCATCCCTCTCACAGAAAACCGACGTGAAATAACAGTGCTTGCATTGTTGTGTTTCGTTCGGTCAGTGAGAGCGCCGGAGGTCCACCTCCCTTCCTCTTTTCCTTCCTCTCCCCTCTCTCCCATATACAGGCTGACAACGCTCTTACGACTTCCCTGATATCGCTAGTGTCTATGGACGGTGGTGATCACTCAACATCACGTGACCCACCAGTTCGTTTGCCTTCTTTGATATAAAAAAAAATCATAGGAGGCAAACGAATAGACGGGTCACCTGATGTTAAGTGATCACTGCCATCCATCGACACTTGCAATAACCAAGAGAGTCGCAAGTCTATTGCCAGACTGTGTTTAGGGGAATGGAAAAGGAGGAGGGGATGAGGGAGGGGCGAGGGGAGGTGTTCCTCCGGCGCTCTCACTGAGCGAACGAAACGCAACAATGCAAGCACTGTTACTTCACATCGGTTTTCTATGAGAGGTACGACCCCGGAGGAGCCGACCCATTCATGTCGAAACCAGTAATAGCTACAGCATAGCTCTACCATCTACAATAACTCAGGAATTAATGGTCCGATTTAAAAAAATCTCTTAGTGTCATATAGCTCATTTATCGAAGAAGGCTATCACATATATCGCGCTAAGACCAATCGGAGCGAAGCATTAATGAGGAATGTTTCAAACTCGAGTTATTTTTTCCTTTTGAGAGCTTCCACTGCGTGTTAGCGTTAGCCCAAAGTAACTGTTAGAGAAGCTAGGTATAGAAAACATGTGTATAGATGTTCTTATATATTTGGTTTCAGGCTAAAACTTATACGAAGTCTAATGATATCCATTTGGCCTTTATGCAACGTGGAAACATAAAGTCTACAATTTCTCAAGGAAGTAAGTATTTATTTGTGAATCTTCGCATCATCTATTAAGTATATCTAATTTCCTTATAATAATTATTTAATTTTTTACTCTTTATATTTTATATTGAAAGCAAATTGTTTTTTTTTTTTTTTTTTTGTGAGGACATAAGTCCACTTCCGACTATTTAATGTCAGAATAAGCATAGCTTGTGTACGGATAACTCATAAAGTGATTCACACAGGTATTTAATACTTAGCCGCAATATACAATGACGGTCATGACCCAAGAGTTAGTCATGTATGCGGATTTACCACTGAAATTCTTGGGTCAATAATATATGTTAGTACAACTAAATACATTCCAAACTATAAAACACTAAGAGTGGCATTATAAGAATAAATAAAGTACATCATAATCTTGATATATCATATCCGGAACTCTTGAAGTGTTATGTAAGCGGATTTCAATCGTCTGTAGTTGGTACCGGCTCGTTTTAAGCTAAGTAAATAAACTTCTCTGTCACTCCTTCTTTGCCAGCTTGAGTATTGTATGATTTTACTTTACCAGTTTAAAAAAAAATGTATCAAAAATAAATCTTAGATCTTGTTGTCTTCATTTTCACCAAAAATAAGAAAAGAATAGATTCACATACTCCTCTTGGTGTTTCATAATATTTAAACAATCCTTCTTGACAACGATTTATCACGACTGTTTGTTTGTGAAATTTTACCTACAGATCGTTAGGGCTATGGAAAAGAACATAGAACTATTCATCCCGAAAAAATATACCCTGTTCTCGATAAATTGATCTAATTTACATTAACGTGAGCGAAAACGCGTAAAAAATCTAGTTTTCAAATAGACTTCTTGATCCTAATGGATTTGGGATAGCAAACTCGATTATTGAAGCTAAATATATTTGCTGTTAGAGTAATGTGTTGCTGTGGCTCAGTCATTGCTTTGAATTAAAATTATGATAAAGTATTTGGTTATTATGGGGTAACATGTCAGTCTAAAATTTTATACAGAAAAAGCGAGGTTACGTAGTAAATAGATTAACAAAACACGTGCACAATAAAATAAATTAGGGTGGAAAAACAAATTCAAAATTAAAACGTGTCGCCATCTATGAATAACAGTCGGTTCTACAGTTTTCGAACAATAAACTAATTTATAGTGCCATCTATTCGAGATTGATGAAACTTACAATTAATAAAAATAACATTGACAATCATTTCATTTGTGATTTAAAATATTGAGGCTGTTAATCGTAAAATAAATTATCCTATCTCTTAAGTTCAACCAAATCTTTATATATAAATTTCTTCTGTGCGTGTGTATGTCTTGTGTTGTCTTGTGTGTCTTGTGTTCTTTTTAAATGACTGGACCGATTTTGATGAAATTTTGTGTGCGTGTTCCAGTGGATCCGAGAATGGTTAAGATTCACAATTGGACTCGGTAGGTGGCGCTGCAGTTGACTCTAGAATTCTTTTAATTATCAAGGCAGGATAACGTCCTCAGGGATTGTTAGTTATATATAAATACTAACTTATATAAAGATCGGTTGAATGGTTTCGGAGTTAATCGTGGACAAACATCATGACACTGGATTTTATATATTTAAAAATTATTACTAACTTACAGCAATAACACAAGGGGAAATATTCGAATTGATGCCTTTCAATGATAGAATACAGACTTTTGAGTTGCAAGGCAAGCACGTGATGGAAGCCTTGGAGAGGAGTGTCAGTGATGCATGGGCATACGATCCGTTCAAAGGACCTTGGGTTCTGCAGGTTAGTGGTAAGTATTTTATTAAAAAGTACAAGGTGCAAAATCTTACGTGGACTAAACTTTGCATAATGTACACGGTAAAGAAAAAATAACTTTCACATTACTGTAGTATATAGACTAAGAGCTAAATTTGATATTTTTAAAAGATAAACTTTGCGACGAGATGCTTTACTAGGTAACGCAATACGAAATGATTGTACATGGAGAAATTTGTGAAAACTAATTATTCTTCATAAATATGCAAATCTAATACCTTTATAAACGAGCAATTCTTGTATATTTTTATATCTATACTAATATTATAAAGAGGTAAAGTTTGTGAGTTTGTGACGTAGGGGGTAATCTCAGGAACTACTGATCCGGTTTGAATAAATTCTTTCAGTGTTATATAGCTCATTCATCGAAAATGGTTATAGGCTATATCACGCTAAAGACCAATAGGAGCGGAGCACAGATGAAAAATGTTTCAAAATCGGGTTGTTTTTTCCTTTTGAGAACTGCTGCGTGTTAGTGTTAGTGTATTTAAGCCACGCGAACGAAGTCGCGGGCAGAGGATATTTCTTATAAAACTACACTACACTACAACTACATTTGTTGATACTGTGGTAACTTGTTAATCCAAAAATTCCCGGCATCATTTGTGACCAGCTTTCACAGATAGACAGATTATTTTTTAACCATTTAAAAATATACTTTAGGGCTACAAGTGACATACAATGTGACACTACCCGAAGGTAGTCGCGTTACATCTGTCACAATGGGTGAGAAGCAAATTTTGTTGGATGCCGGGAAGTACTATCAAGTAACGGCCCCAGCTTATTTGGCGGACGGTGGTGATGGATTCTCGGTAAGTAGTTCTTTCTCAAGCTATTTTATCATGTACTTTAAGCAGAGAACAAAAAAAAACATTATTTGTGATCACAGGTAGATCAATTAACTTAAGGCATTCAGAAAAATATTTTGTTCGTGATGAATAGACGAGCATATATGTGTGAATGCGAGCGAAACTGCGGGCATCGGCTAGTCTATAGTAATATCGTAAATAGGTGAAGTTTGTGAGGTTGTTAAGGGTAATATCTGGATCTACGGGTCCGATTTGAAAAATTCTTTCAGTGTTAGATAGCTCCTTTAGGAAGGCTATAGGCTATTTATCATCACGTTAAGACCAATAGGGGCGGATAACCAATGAATAATGTTTCGAAATGGTTTTTTTTCCTCTTCAGAGCTTCCGTTGCATGTTAGCGTTAGCCCAAAGTAACTATTCCTCGCTGACGAAGTCGCGGGCAGAGGCTAGTATCTAATAAAATACTCTTGTTTAATAATGTTCGTCGTAAAATTATAAAGCCTTAATTCGTACCAAGTTTGCGCAGCTTATTATCTACACAACTACCTCAATAAACTGGTATCGTATAAATTTATGTTTCCAAACGAAGCATTCAGTTTTCTTTTTAAGTTGGAACGACAAATCCACCTCGATTAGAATTAAATTTATGTTGCGATAAAATCCCGCGATTAGGTCATCTTATTTTACTAGTATAGTGCTCATTTCAACTGACCTTTTACTATTATATGTTATTTTTTTATCTAATCTTTTTTTTATATATTACAGATGTTTAAAGATAACAGGAAAAACATACAAGTAATAGGGCGTGACCAAAAAGTTGTTATTGCGTACATTAAGAAGCATAGTCCCCTCAACATTAAGACCGATGGACGAATTGTGATAAATAATTGATGTGTTTAATAAAATTGATTGTTAATTACAATATAGATTTATTTAATCTAACTCGGTTTTATTTGGAAAAAAAAACGTAAGAAACTAAGTTATTTACTATTTGATACATATATTGTATTTTGGAAATTTGTTTGTGTTAAGAAAAACAATACTTCTTTGGCTATTTTAGTATATAGTACCTGGGCGACAGGGTCCAGCTCGGTTCTTTAAAAAACATTTTTTTTTTAATTCCACCGTCTCCATTCCATCAGAAGACAACTAGACGCCGTGAGGGTTTCCACCTTTACGTGGTTGATATTCCCGTAATACGTACAAAGCGATTTCCTTCCACATTTATCATTCGTACGACTACGGAATGTAATTCACTCCCGGCGTCTGTCTTCCCGTTATCTTATAACTTGGGAGTCTTCAAAGATGCCCCAAGTAACTATTCCACGTGGCTGAAGTCACGAGCAGAAGCTAGTAGATAAATAGGATTCTACTTTGAGCTTTCATTACGATCATTAGTTGACGTGGGAATGTGTAATAAATAAACTCACGCTGGCTTCTATAATACTAGTTAGGATGCAGTGACGTCACCATGCCTATGACTGATGAACTTGATTCGAATCACATATCACATATTTATTAGTCCGGAGTTGTCAAGCAGGAAAAATACCTTTATGTATTTAATCATTTATTCGCACAGCAGTTTATCTAGTACTCGACCTTGGCTAAAAATATTTGTTTGTACAGCTCAAATTCAAATGGAACATTTTTGCAAGCCTACTAGAAACTTATTTTGGTACTTTTAAATTATATTTTACTTATATTTTTTATCGTATAATTATATCATACATTATAAATTATCATTATAAGTTGGCGGACATGTGACATCACATATCAAGTCGCAGTGGTTAATCATGTCCATCGAGGTACCAGAATCCACATGTCATTTGCCACACTTTGTTGCTACATAAGAAGCTGAAAATGCTATTACAAAACCTTTACCTTCATTTTTGCTCGAGATTTTATTATTATGCATCCAACAATATTGACTGAGGAGGCCATATTTATTGCAATTGAAAGATCGTGGGCTCTTTTGTTTTATATTTTATTGTTTGTTATAACTTTTCTCAACCATATAAAAGCAATCGTTTCGGAACTCTGAACTCCTTTTAGTATTATGTGATGATTTGCACTGATTTTTACTCTGGAGCTCTCAATTGCCGTGAAAATAGGTTTGTATAAGATTAGAATTAAAGTGCCCAGCCAATCTTCATCTATAGTAAATCTTGTTTCTCTACTTGTGAGCCGACGAATTTTTTTTTATCATAGGTGGCAAATGAACAGGTTATGTTAAGTGATCACCACCGTCCACAGACACAAACAACACCAGAGGAGTAGAAAGTGCGTTGCTAGCCTGTATTGGTGAGGATGAGGTAGGGGAAAGGGGCAAGGAGGGAAGGGAGAGGGACAGGTGGTCCTCCGGTGCTCTCACTGACCGAACGAAATGCAACAATTCAACCACTGTTACTTCATATCAAACATATTCATGTTGAAACCAGTTATAGCTTCAGCGTGCCTCTACCTCCTACTAAACATAAGATGAAAAAAAAATTAGATATACATTTATTAACATTGTCTTCGTCATTTTTAGAGGTTTCTAAAGTTGTTGTAATATCTTTTTAAAATTCAGCTTTTCGCGTCAATTCGTTGCCATCAAATGCATGTTCCAGATTTGAGCAGACTTCTTTAGATGTTTTCGAGTCTTGAATATGAACATTATTAATTGCATCCACTAATAATGTTCGTTTTGGCATCACTTTGACGTCTTTTCCGCGATCAACTTGTTATCCTTCTACGCAATGTCAAAGGTCTTCGTGTTATATCGCAAACTTCCAATTTGCATAATTATCAGGTTCAGCGAGCTTTTCTACGTGTAATGTCACATTCGATGACATTTTTTTTTCATTTTTATACTTTTACGTATAATCTTCAAATTATGACACCACACCGGTAGTTTATATTTAGTGTTTCTTTTTCAGACTTTTCCATATATTATCTGAAGTATTCGACGCTCTGCTCCATTCTAGGATTACTTCATTTAATGCAGTATTAATGTATAATTGTAGGATTAATGAAAGATAATTCTATAATAAAATATATATTAAATCGTACAAAGGAACATTGATAGATAAAGGACACAAACACCAACTTACATCTAATTTCTTAATGTAACTAATTAACGCCCTCTATAGCAAAAACAATATTTGAATGAACGTAACGACTGTATAATGACATTTCGGCATTTTATTAATACTCCGGTTTTTGTAGCTACCAAAGATAGAAAAACTCAAAAATGTCTTCTATTTACGATATATTAACGAATTAATTACAAATTAAAAATAACGTGTTCTTAAAATATATATCGCTTAAAAATAATTTTTAATAGAATTTCAGTCGTTTAAAATTTAGGTAACCCTTAGGATCTTAGGCGGCACTTAGGAGTTGGTGAAAACGAAATCTTAATTAATTGTCACTTAATGTTTTAGGTGTCCGATTGGTAAAAACAGGCATTTACCTTGTTTCAGTCATCATTTATAAATTTGTGCTTTAAAATCTAACGTATAATTGTTATACGCTACCAGTTTTATGCCTCTCCCTTACACTAAAGTTAACATCACAATGTATGTATTAAAATATGATTCAGTAAATCAAAAAATTATAACGCATTTACTTACTAAACAAATATAAGTTACATTTATCAGATAATAAATACTACATAAATAGTCTACATAAGCAAAATGGTAGAAATTTGGCGTCGCGTTGTGCGCGCATCACTTAAAAACTACTGAATAGATTTTGGTCAGTTTTCTTTTTGTTTATACTTGTCCTTATCTTAATTAAACAAAGACAATTATGCTAGCTTTATATAATACTAATATATGTATAATAAAATAATACTCGTCCGCATGGAATACTTACTTTGGGCAACCGTTAGCGCGTAACAGAAGCTCTCAAGAGGAAAAAACCACGATTTTGAAATAATTTTCGTTTATGCTCCGCTCCTATTGGTTTTAGCGTGATAATATATAGCCTATAACCTTCCTCGATAAATAAGCTATCTAACATTGAAAGAACTTTTCAAATCGGAGTAGTATTAGATTACTCCCTACAAGGTCACAAACTCACAATGTAGATAAGAGTTATTAAAGTTTTAAAATCTATGATTTTAAATTACCCGTTTTGCGATAAGAGTTTTGAAGTCAACAGAAATAGGGCAAGCGATGTGGTACTTACGTTTATTCCTCTGTAAATAAACTATTTTGCTAGACTTATAGGACGCTGTCTGTACAAATATCTGTAAAACATGTGTGTCCAGAGCACAAGAGAGTACTAATTTTGTGACTGAGTAGATGAGACTCCTAAAACCTGTTGTATAAATGTGATCCACGCTTTAGAGGTTCAGCCTCTAATTAATGCCTGTAGATGTAATAAAACAAAGATCACTTATTTAGTCTTTCATTCAGAGACGCGAATTACAGGTGTGCTAGCCGAGACTGCCTGACCTTTTTTTTTATTAACGCGGGGAAATCCCTAACGGATACGCTACCCCCCGGGGGAGAGGGTAGATTATGTCCGACTCGCACGGACTAAAACCCCACGGTGTACCGTCCGCCACATGGTAGGGGCAGCCAGGGTTCGAGCATGCTCACTGACCTGATAAACTGCCTCTCCGGCAGCCTGGCGGGTGAACGCCAGGTTTCGCCCTACTATAGAAAGGCTACTGGGTACACGACCAGCAGCATCCCCTCGTCAGCCTTACCCGTGCAACGAGGAAATAGGGGGCCCGCCCCATCCCCTCTGGTTTGGCGACGGTGTTGAGAGAGACGGGCATTACGCCTCGCCCCTCCCGCTTCTCTTCTTTGGCGAAGAGGACTACTTCTGAGATCTACCTGCCGGGCCCTCTCCGCCGCATCCTTCTGTGAGATGACGAACTTGCAGAAGGAGGCTACAGCAGCCCACACGTCCTCGCTGCTGAGAATGGCGAAAACCACGCCAGGCAGCGAGAGATCGTCCCCCAAGACTGCTTGACCTGCTCGGCGGTACACAATACATTTTAACAAAATACATAATAATGTTGCTATATCATTCTCCTCCTTAGCCTACACACTATTGGGTTCTGGGAAAACACGTACTGCTCCTCAATAAGGTACAAGTGCTCTCGATCAGTCAAGTCCTACAGTATGAAAATGCTAAAAGATAAGGCAGGGAACTAATGTGAGGCGATCACAATAGCTTATACTGGTCGCAGTAATATAAGACTAAAGCCTCCATAGTTCCCTTTAGTACCTGAGCGACAGGGCCTAGATCGGTTCTTTAAAAAAACATTCTTAAACTATTGGGTTTACCTTACAAAATTAGCACTTTTTCACATAAAAAAAATAAAAAAGATATCTCTTTGATAATTATAATAATAAAATTATTTATTTAATTAAAATAATTGTTAGGTGTGCCTTACAACTGCCTTCGAACTGGGGTACACGGATTTTCGAAGCAACCGATTTCCATCTGATCTATTTTTGTTTTGACAGCCCCGGCGAAATTTATCTTTATATGCTAGCTATATTTTTTCAATGCCTGAAATCTCAGTTTTTTATGAATAAATCTAGCTAGATCGATTTATCGTCCCCGAAACTAGCTACATACTAAGTTTCACGGAAACAGATGACGCCGTTTCCGAGATCCTGAATATACAAAAATATACAAGAATTGCTCGTTTAAAGGTATTAGATATATAGATAGATAACGCTACTGAACAGATAAACTAAAACTAAAGTATCTCAGAAATCGGGCAATAGACGAAGTTCCGGATATCGTTTATCGTTGAGATATAAGTAAACTACTTTCTTTTCTACGAGTTTGTGTTTAATATATTCAGAAGAAAAAGTTACTTAAGTCTTTCATCAGGTGTCAGTATGGTATACATGTAGCAATAATTTAATTGTTCAGATGATTGGTCGTGAAACGTTAACATACCGACAGCTTTTTTTTTAAACTGACTACGCTATTGACCCAGCAGTGTCTTAACATCTTCACTGCACTTCTAAGGCGAGCGCTTAAGGCACTCAGCCGATTTTATTTGACAACTAGCTCATGGGTGCACAGCACACCTCGGCTTGGGCTGTTGCCTGATACATGCAATTTCTGACCTATCTGAGCTAACCTAACTATCCATACATATATAAGTTGTGGAAACACATGTATACCAAGCATGCATACCTCAACAACTTTTATATATATTTCGTATCGGATAACTTTCTAAACTATTCCAGTTTGATAGGGGAAAAAATAAATAAAACCCTTCCACTTTCATACCGATAGGTTTGTTTTAATTTTTATAGTATTAACCGTGAATGTTTTTTTTTCGAACTGCGTAGTCAGACTACGCTATTGACCTAGCAAGGTCTTAACAGCTTCATCGAACTACTAAGGCGAGCGGTTAAGGCACTCAGCCGATCTTATTTGGGCAATTAGCTCAAGGTTGCACGGCACACCTCGGCTTGGCTGTTACCTGTTGCATGCAAACCCTACGACCTAAGCTAACTTAGTTAACTATTCATATATGTTTGAGTTGTTGAGACGCATATGTGTACCAAGCATAACCGCCTCAACAACCCCTCCATGTATTTTTTATCGGAAAATTTGAGTTTTTTCAGTTCGATAAGGGAAAAAAAATAAAACCCTTCCATGTGTAAGCGTGTAGGCGTGCACGTGTGTGGGAATGATCGTGTAGTGTTGTAGTAGTGATGTATGTACCGGGATGTATACCGTGAATGTTCATACCGGTTTCTATTAATTAATTAAAATTAACTTTTTTTGTTAATAGGCATATGACCGAAAACATTTTGACATTTATTTATGTAATTTATAGGTATTTATCGTATTTCCCAAAGAGACTTATTAGTACGAACACCTTCCTTAAGTTGCTCACCTATGGACATTTTCATTATTATTCTATTGGACAGGTTTACTTGACCTTTTGGCCGGTAGATCACGAGTATCTATTTTTTATTTATTATTAAAATTAAACTTATGTCTTCTATTCATCCTTTCAATATGAAAACAATTTATCTCTGTCTGTTTGTTAGCGTGCTTATATCTCGAGAACTGAACTGAGAATAAAATCACGTGATATAGCGTTCAGATATGTCAATTCCATACATTTTTCCGTTTTCTATTTGCGTTAGTGATTGTAGATAAGCAACTTGGCTAGACCCCCTGATTATTTATGTTTTTTTTTACTTCTAATATATTGACTAACACGTTTAACTTGTCGTGTTATGTACTACATAAAAGAAGAAATATAAGGGTAATATTTTTTGTTTGTATGTTTATAACGTGATTAGATTCTTAAAAAGATTTAACTTGTAGTTGAAATATTCGTTTTTTTTTATATCATAAAAGGCAAAAGAACAGATGGATCACCTGATGTTCAGTGATCATTACCATCCATAGACATTAGCAACACCAGTGGTTTCACAAGTACGTTCTCAGCCTGTATTTGGAGGTGGGGGGAAGGTCCGGCGCTCTCACTGACCGAACGAAACGCAACAATGCAAGCACTGTTACTTCACGTCGTTGTTTCTGTGAGAGAGTGGTACTATCCCAAGCAAGTCGACCTATTCATGCTGACATCAGTAATAACTTCAGCATGGCATTACGACATACAAAACTAGTAGTTCATACGTTACAGTTAGCGGTTTAATAAACTGATAGTATATATTAATTATTAGGTATATGGGAGTTTGAATAAGATACAAAAACTTAAACCACCAGATTACCATATGTTATTCTGTTGTCTTCGTACATTATGTGTCAGACATAGAGGTAAACCAATTTTCAACGGTTTTTAATTTCTACAATATTTTTAATAAATAGGGTCGCTCACATTTCATATATTAATAATAATCAAATGTTTATAAGAGACGGATTTTTGTTATACTACGGCGGTGGCAAACAAGCATGCGGACCGCTTGATGTTAAGCAGTCACCGCAGCCTATGGACGCTTGCAACATCAGAGGTGTTACATGCACGTTGCCGACCCTTACATTCCCCTTGAAAAATCATATACTGTAGCCCCTAGGACAAATATTAGCAAGAAGTTCATTCCGTAACTGGAGCGTGAGTGGGAGGAAACCCCTCTGGAACTGGACCGTCCGAGACCATTTAGGTTCCAGTGTGTGAGGATGAATCCCCTCCCGATGACGAGCGGTATCATGCTGAAAAGTAGCCACAGGCATAAGGTTGAACAATTCCTCGGAACATAATCCATTATACAAACGTTAGAGCACACATAGGAAGGCGACGTCTCTCCTTAGATTTAATGGTACGATATCGTTTGTGAGCCTAGAATCGTCAACAGTTCTCACAGCTCGTCTTTGAGCCAAGTCAAATGGCCAAGTTGGTATCCAGGCGCTCAGAGATGACAACAGTACTGCATATGATGTTGGAGTTGCGTTTTATACAACAGCACTCTTTGCCCAGGACTGAAGTAACGTTTTGCGTTGTTCAGATCACTGAGATTTTTGGATGCCAGATTAACCTTGTCATAGAGACAACTACGAAACTGAACGTCGCTAAAGATTTTGACACCAAGGGTCCCAATACTTTCCGCGATGATAAATAGTGTGTCCTGGAATTTTGGGGCTCATAGTGAATGGGGTTATTTTAGTGGTGAATGCATAAACTTGTGTCTTACAACGGTTGAAATTAATTAGATTGTTCAGAATCCAATCAGATAATTTCGACAGTGTGTTCTCCGATCTGAGATCCAAATTATTCACGACTCTCTATTACAAGAGAACGAGAGGAATTTGCACGGCCCGTGTAATATGCGTTTCCTGTACTATCGTCCGCATAGCGATGAATGCCGTTAATGGATAGCATATCGTTGATATGCAACAGAAATAGTATTGCGGGGCACTAGCATTTATGCCCATGCTTTCAGAGCAGCTACCACCCACTATGGTCTTTGTACATCTACCGTACAGAAAGCTGGTAATCCATTTGCATAAAGCCTCGGGCAATCCGTAAGAAGGCAGCTTAGATAGAAAGCCCTGGTGCCAGACCCGGTCGAATGCCTTCTTTATGTCTAGGCTAACTGCTAAAGCCTCACCTTGCCTCTCAATGGGTGATGCCCATCGGTATATGAGATACACTAGAAGATAGAAACAGAAACCTATATAGATACGCGTAAATACGGTTATAACCGCCATAACACACACACACACACACACCCACAATACTGACAGATTCCTGTCTTCCAGGCAATGAGGGTGGTAAGTAGCGAATATCCTTCCGAGCATACATACATACACCGGTACATCTCAGGAATTTATGTTCGGATTTGTCCTCGGGATAGACTAAGTATGATGTATCGGCTGGGCAGGTTATCTGTGTCTCCGTAAAAATAAAATGGTCGGCTTTGCAGTTTCTAAATGCAGGTGAACGGCTATCAGATTGTAGTGAAGTCCTCTGATTGTTACAAAAGTCCACTATTGTGGATGAGGATACCGCTGTAAAACATTTTTTTACTTTACTTTTACCATATAATTTTGACCATATAATATAATTGGATATATTGGTTTATGAGGATTCAGGTTTGTGCTGACAGCTAGAGAACAAATGTTCGATGAAAGAAAAAAAACCCTGCCCTGTCAGTGCGGCGTACGGAAGGACTCCTAGTCCTTTCTTGTAGTAGCAGCCGGGTCAACTCCGGTCTCCTCTTGCAGTACGATTACCACTCCAACGATTATGCGCAGACAGAAAGTAGCCTACCAACCTACCAGGGCAGAGATTAAGTGATCCCTGGGTTAGGGAACCCTACTAAGCTGTGGGCAGCCAGCGGTAAAACATTTCACCGGATCTCCCTGACCGCTGCGTCAACACTACGCACCTATAGCCCGACAACATCCTAGGTTCTCCGCTGTCTAGCATAAAACATCCTCGAGAGCTGAGGCAACCTTACTCACCACAGGAACAGAACGCTATAAGCAAGACGAATCCCGCTACGTCCTACCTCCCTTAAAGGGTAAGGATATATTATAAATTTACACCTAAAATGTAACAACTAGATTGCCATTAAGGCAGTAAGTATACCTATATCATTTTGAGTCTCCAAAATGTAATCCAAATGTTAATGATGTGCACGGAAGTTAATATTCATAATTTCGTTGATGCTATTTCTGATTTTGCATTAAAAAAGTCAAGGAAAAAAATTTAAATGTATCACCAATATAGAATTGAATTTTACTTATCTATATTTCGTAAAGGAAGTATTAGGTTTTACATATGAAATCTTTTGTCAGACTGGCCTCTTTTATCTCAAATATCTGGTGTGTGTTTTCGTTCTGAAAATCTTGACCTACGGAACTAACGTTTCATTGGTTAAATACTTGTTTTTATCACGAAGTTCTTGAACCTCAGTAATTACTAAAAATACTAATTTAGCTATAGCAATTTTACTTCGTTTAGCTCCTAAATACAATAAATTGCATTTAAACAATACGGTACGAAATTTAGCAAAATGTTGTTTATATATTGTAATTATTACCTGGAACGATAGTGTGTTATATCTTTGAAGACTTTAAGTAAACAGTATAAAGATTTTATTCAGCGCTTTAATTCAATTCTATTTGTAGTAAAAAAAGGATTTTTTACAATAAATGATTATCGCCTTCGTGTGTGCGAAAATAGTTTGACTTCTGTTTCGATAGATGTTCTAATTTAATTTGAGTGAACATTGAAATATTAAAAATTTCGAAACCTACAAATAATAATCCATTTTGAGAGATCAAGCGACATAAGTAAACTCTTGCATACCAAATTTATAGAAATTTATATAGATATATATAGGACGATCGTGATAAATTTAAAGATTCATCGCAGGTAAAAACTCAGAAGTTTATTTAAATGTTGTGAACTCATCTGTAATTAGTAAGAACACTTGTCAATCTTTCTTAATTGCATCATTTTATTTGGTAAGTATATCATATCACCAATCATTAGTTATCTTTTTTTTTCTCGAACTGACTACGCTATTGACCTACCAAGGTCTTAACAGCTTCACCGGACTACTACCTTAGTTATCGTTTTACGTAAGTTGCCGTTTATTATTCCGCGTAAAATTAAATATACGATTTTTAGGTATATATAATCAGAGTAATATCTATACCACGTGAAATGAAATTAGCATGCTAAGTAAAAGTAGCAATAACTCGCATCTTATTCTTATGACGAAAAATGAATACTTTACGACAATGATACAGTCGTCGAACTCAGAAGAACCGACCAAATTCTCTCCCAAGAGAATGTTGACTCAGAAAAAGGTACATGATTGTTTGTGATGTAATGATCATACTAGTAGCATACTACACTAAACCTTCCTAAGATTTGGCTAGACGATTGTGTGATATGTAACAATTTCAAACAATGATGGTATCTCAAACAGTCATAAAGAGCCGAGACTGGTTAATCTATCTAGCCCACTGTTACTTCAGGACAACGCTAGACCCCATACTGTACGACAAACAGTTACTAAATTAAAAGAACTGCGGTTCGAATTTGTTCGCCACTCATCATCCTTCCAAGGACATTCCCCCAACAGTTTGTCACTTTTTTCGGAATTTGGACAATTACTTGCAAGGAAATAAATTCAATTTCCATGAGGCAGTCCAAAATGCTTTTAAAGATTTTCGTTCCGACAATTTTTCAGCAACGGAACCCTTGAAATCTGTAAAATGAAGAAAGAACATAGTAATGGTAGGTACATACTTCGATTAAATAAATATATCTTTTTATGCTTTATTCATTTTTTTCCATATAAAAAGCTAATTTCATAGGTAAGGACATTATTTCTGTTGACTAATGACAGGTGGTTAAGAACAACGCCTGATACTGTCGAGCTGGATAAGGCGATGTGAAATAGATACACAAGTTAAAGTAATAGAAACACAATAGGTTAGAAGTGAAGGACTTGATTTAGGGCCAGTAAACTTTGACAAGATCGTGAAGCGAGACGATAAATGTTTTATTATTGACTATTATCTTGCTTTATAATGTTGTATCTGGGCGACTGAGCCTAGCTCGGTTCTTTAAAAAAACACTTTCAAATTTTAAACTGTTAGGTTTGCCTTACAAAGTTATCATATTTTACAGAACAAAAAAAATATATACAGTTGGATTCGAACTGGGGTTACATGGATTTTCGAAGCAACCGATTTCCACCTGAGCTATTTTTGTTTTGACAGCGGTGTCGAAATTTACCTTCATATTTTAGCTATATTTTTT
>JACEII010000060.1:631325-776356 GCA_014332785.1 Antheraea mylitta | reverse complement strand
CGCAAGTGCGTTGCCAGCCCGTATATGGGAGAAGGGAGAGGGGAAGGAAAAGGAAAGAAGGAAAGAGGAAGGGACGTGGGCCTCCGGCTCTCTCACTGACCGAACGAAACACAACAATGCAAGCACTGTTATTTCACGTCGGTTATCTGTGAGAGGGGTGGTACTTCCCCGGAGGAGCCGACCCATTCATGCTGAAACCAAACATAGCTTCAGCGCGGCTCTACCACCTACAAAATGTAACGTCACAAAAAACCATAATCTTCATCATCATCATCACTGGCAGCTCTTCTCGACCTAATGCAGAAAATAAGCCTCCTCTCTTTTAAAAATAAAAACATGTAATTGAAATCTATCGAGTAATTTTTGAATGTACGTAGGTCAGACTTTGGCCAGTGTATATGTATATTAGTAAGATTAAAAAAAAACAATTCCGTAATATTATAAAAATATTATATTACACCTAATTTAAAAATATAAAAAATACATATACCTATACATTAAAAAAAATACTGAAGATTAATTTGACCCGTAAAAAGCTAACATCACGCAATATCTCCAGGCGGTCACCCATCCAAGCACTGACCACGCCCGACATTGCTTAACTTTGGTGAGATCGGACATGAACCGGTCGACGTTGACGACAAAGCATTTCTATCTACGCGTCTCTCTGCCATAATTGTGACGTTACATAATATTAAATAGAAACAATTTGAATCTTACAATTATACAAGTAGGGTTGTAAAGGTTTTTGAGTATAGACTTTACTTTTAGGTATAGACATATGTATGCTGCCGCGAGGTTTTTTTATAGATAATAATATGTTCTTTAATATTGTAGAACATATTTTTGTTCTATCATTCATAGTTATCGGGGCGCATGCGATGAAATACATTTTATGCCAAATTTTTTTCATACATTTGATTACATTATTGCAATTTAGTAGAAATCCCAATTTTTTTCTAAAAAATAAATATAGCCTATATTACTAAGGGTTTTTTTCGAAATGTCTACGCTATTGACCCAGCAAGGTCTTAACAGCTTCACCGGACTACTAAGGCGAGCGCTTAAGGCACTCATCCGATTTTATTTTGGCAACCAGCTCAAGGGTGCACGGCACACCTCGGCTTGGCTGTTGCCTGTTGCATACAAAATCGCAACCTATCTTAGCCAACCTAGCTAACTATTTATATATGTACGAGTTGTTGAAACGTATATGTGTACCAAGCATACACGCCTCAACAACTCCTCCATATATTTATTATCGGAAAATTGAGAGTTTTTCAGTTCGATAAGGGGAATAAGTAAACCCTTCCACTTTCATGTGTAAGCGTGTAGGCGTGCACGTGTGTGGGGGTGATCGTGTAGTGTTGTAGCAGTGATGTATATTTATGTGTCACCGTATCGCGCAAGCAACGCACTCAAGGGCTCCCTACCGAGGGATCGAACCTAATGGGAGGTCTAATCCGGTATGTTACTAAGGGATAATGTAGCATTCTAATGGTAAACGAATTATCGAAATCCGTCCAGTAGTTTGAGTTTATTCGTAATTAACATACAAAAATACTACGATTCCTCTTTATTATAATAGTTTAGAAAAATAATTTGAATCTTATGCTTTACTGATAGGGTCGTTAATAGTGCGAAGTTTGTGTGTAATCACCACGAACGTCGCCATGGCCGATTTAAGTTTAGGGTGCGCCTATAGATGTTTTACATCAAAAATCACATGTAATCTGGGTATATTTGAGTGAGACCGGGGATAGTTAGGATTCACAATTGGAAACGGTAGTTGTGGCTGCAATCGGGTATCAGTTTTATTCAATTTTATCGCTTTTAAAAATACAATTGAAACCAGTGATAACCAATTTGGTGCAGACGAAGTTGCACGGGTCAGCTAGTGCACAAATAAACGCAACTCATACTAGCAGCCAGGTAGCCCGTTGTTCGGATGAATATAATATATAAAACTGGCTTGATTGATTCTTTCCGGTATGGCCTCTGCCTATGTAGGTAATTTTGCCAATATCAAGTGTGACAAATACACGTTATAAATTTAATACCAAATATTTAGTGTAACAACGTAGAATAATCTACAATAGAAACATATCAACATGGATAAATTACCAAAAGGTGATAGGCACTATGTTGTGAGTGGTACAGAGATTATTTATAAAAATATATTGGAAATATATTTAAAATACGTTTTCGAAACAGTTTATAACTCTTAGACAATAGTTATAGTTTCAAGCAAGTGACAGTTGACGCTTCGGCGCGATGTTTGACGTTTCGATACGGTGTTCATATATTTTTCTTCAATACAATGGAGTATAAAAATGTTTTAATACAATTTGAAGATAGTTATGATAAAGTAAGCGGCAGAGATGTTTATTTAGTTTTATGTAGGTTACTTTTTATCTTAATTGATCTTTATTTAAAAAAAAAATCACATATAATCTGGGTATATGTTTGAGTGAGTCCGTGGATAGTTTGGATTCACAATTGGAAACGGTAGTTGTGGCTGCAATGGGGTAACAGTTTTATTCAATTTTTTCGCGTTTAAAAATACAATTGAAACCAATGATAACCAATTTAGTGCAGACGAAGTTGCACGGTTCAGCTAGTAATATAATAAGAATGAAAAAAGTAAACATTACAATATCTGAATAATTATTTTACTACACGCTGGCCAAAACTGGACATGAACAGTAAGTGCTTTGGGTAATGAATATAAGTGACCATGAGTGCGTTTCCTGAATAGTGTGCGTGAATGCTTCAAAAGAATTTTTATAAAATTTGCGTTATCATAAATTAAATGGTTTTATTTGAAACATGAAGGTCTGTTATAAGTATTTAGATAGACAACACGCTGACCAAAACTCGACGTGGACAGTATGTGCTCTGGGTAATGAACAGAAATGACCATGAGTGCGTTTCTCGAATAGTGTGCGTGAATGCCCTCTTCGAACTGACTACGCTATGGGCCTTACCAGGCCTTCACAGCTTCGCCGGACTACTGTGCGTGAATGCTTGAAAACAATTTTTATACAACGTGCGTTATCATAAATTAGATGCTTTAATTGGAACATGAGATTCTATTATAAATATTTAGACAGAAAAAATATAATACGTTATATTCAAGTAATAAAAAATATATGAACAGTGATTTTGTAGTAAGCAAATTTGTATAATTAATTTCTTAGAATGAAAACCAAAATATAGTTTATTCAATTTAGGCCCTGAGGAGGCGCTTTTGAACGTCAAAATTACCTCCGGTTGGAAAAACAACCCAGTCATCGAGAAGAACCGGCAAATAACTCGATCTATCTCTTCATGTTATATATTTTTACAAAACATAAATAGTTACATTCGTTTTTGGTTGTTGCGCATAGAGTGGCTTAATTACCAGGCGTCTTTAAAACATTAAAACCTGCTTGACATGGTTCTTGAACTCACTGTCCGGCAAATGTGTTTTGGTATTTTTTTATGGAACCTAACACCATTACCTAAAAACTGTTTTGGTGTTGAAACTGAAGCATGGAATATATGGCACATGTTTTTAAAATATTGAATTGTACTTTAATTTGTTACTTATATTCATAACTAGCCCTGTCCGCGACTACGTCCGCGTAGTAATAGTTACTTTGGGCTATAAATAACACGCAGCGGAAGGTTTCAAGAGAAAAAAAAAACTCGATTTTTAATATTCTTCATTAGTGCTCCGCTCCTGTTATTCATTGCGTGATGATATATATCCTATAACTCTCCTCGATAAATGAACTATCTAATACTGAAAGAATTTTTTAAATCGGATCAGTAGTTCTGGAGATTACCCCCTACAACATCACAAACTTTACCTCTTTATAATATTATTATTATATTATGTTAGTAAATTAATTATATTATACTCGTTTTAGTTAATAGTTTTAGTATTAGGATAGATAAGGGAATAAATAAATATTATCATGTTTATAATTTTATTCTTGGTTTACAAAAATAAAAAAATAGAAACTAAGAAAGAATTATTACTAAATAAAAACTAGTAAAACCGTAGAATTGTATCTGTATCCACATGATAAATTATATAGTGATTTGTTACGCTATTTTTTTTTTAGTAACACGTTTATATATATTATCTGTAGGAACAGTTTCTTTCAAACGGCGTCGTGGTAACTTAGCGAGCACTTGTTTCTTTTTTTTTACCGAGAATTAAATAAGTCGTCATAGTTTTGTTTCAATTACAATGATTATGATTTTTTATTTACTCGTGTCGATCGCGGCATATAGTTGCTTTGGAATGGCGGCACATAACAAAGATAACTTTTTGCTGCATGTTCTTCATATAAATGATTTTCATGCGAGGTAAGTCGTTTGTTAGAAAGCTTTATTTATTTTGAATGTAATTTAGAAAATATATGTTGGCTCTGTAATACAGTGGAAATTCTCTAAGTTTTTTTTTTTAAACTGACTACGCTATTTACCCAGCAAGGTCTTAACAGCTTTACCGGACTTAGGCGAGCGCTTAGGATACTCAGCCGATTTTATTCGACAACTAGCTCAAGGGTGCACGGCACACCTCGGCTTGGGCTGTTGCCGAATATGTGCAATTCGTGACCTATCTGAGCTGACCTAAGCCAATTCATATATATATGAGTTGTTGGAACATATATGTGTACCAAGCATACATACCTCAACAACTATTATGGATAATGCTTCTCTAAGGAATGTTTTTTTAACCAGTGCATTTATAGTAAACTAACGTGCTTAAGTAGGAGATTGTAAGTGTACAAAAAAACTTGACTCGAAGTATCTGACATTGCTAAACCACATGATTAGATATCAATTTCATTAATAAAAAGTTAGAAAAGTCTTCATGTTACATAAAACATACAATATATTCGTTATTTTAGGGTATATTTAATCGGGGCGGTTTCTCAGGAAGAGAGCCAGAATGGTCCCTGGCCGCCCTTAACATGCGGCCGACGGTACACCGTGGGGTTTTAGTCCGTGCGAGTCGCACATAACCCACCCTCTCCCCCGGGAGGGTGGGTATCCGTTAGGGATTTCCCAACGTTAATAATAAAAAAGGGTACATTTAATGAAAATGCAGAAGTGTGTTTCTTTGTTACGTTTTAAATTTGTAACCGATCATCTTATTCTATATATACGTTGGCAGAAGTACAGAAAAGTACATAGTGTACTCTTCATCTAAAAAAAAGTAGTGTTCCCGTAAGATAACTCTTATCTAGAGGTTTTGGCGAGATTTTATAGGTAGTTTTTAGTACTATGCTAGTGATTTCGTCCGCGTGGTAACCTTATGTAAAGAACAGTTATTAATTAAGTCATCTGAATTATATATATGTCGGAGGTAGAGCCACGCTGAAGCTATTACTGTTTTCAGCATGAATGGGTCGGCTCACCCGGGATAGTACCACCCCTCTCACAGAAAACCAACTTGAAGTAACAGTTCGTTCGTTCGATCAGTGAGAGCGCCAGAGCCCCACCTCCCTTCCTCTTTCCTCCTTTCCCTCCCCCTCTCCTATATACAGGCTGGCAACGCACTTGCGACTTCCCTGACGTCGCTAGTGTTTATGGACGGTGGTGATCACTTAAGATCACGTGACCCACCAATTCGTTTGCCTCCTTTGACATAAAAAAATATATATTAAGTCCATTTACTTATCTATGTTACTAGACCACGTCGTCATTAATGTTAAATTTTCATAGAGTGGAACGATTTTAATAAATCAAAGACTGTGTTATTCTCGAGGATATGCTTTTTAGTTTTCTATTTTTGGTTTTATATTGAACTTTGTACTTTAGCAATGATGCGTCTTCATCCAAAAAGATAGATAGACGGGTAGATATTTCTAAAACCGATTGAAATGTATTCTATTATTTATTACTAGACACCTGCAACAATTTTTTTCATCTGAAACGTACAGACGCGTTAGATTTACATTCTTATTACGTGTATTGATTAGTAGTGAGTTAGTAAGTTCGTAGTAGTTGGTCTTTACAGTGCTTTATATTTTGTTCATAATCTATGTTATTTGACTCTAGTAACTAGTGGGCTCGGCGGACGTTAAGTAAAATTGACAAATTATATACCTTAACCTTCCTCACAAATCAATATATTACCGATGAAAACTGCATGAAAGTACATTCAGAAGTTTTTGAGTTGTCGCGAACTGACAGACAGACATAGTACCGGCCTTTGTTTTATAATACAGAGTGATATTTGCGGTGTTTTACGTAATATAGTCCTGTGCACAAATGAAGTAATTCAGAAATAATACCACGGTGCATGGATTCTGAGACACAACAAATACTCATAGAAGATACTAACAAGGGAGCTACCATCTTCTTAGGACACTAAAATTAGCACGAGACACTTGGAATATTATTACATAGACGACAATGGTAGTACTAATCTAGAAAAGTAGGTGACAAACTATATTTAAAAAAATTAAGTCTACATAGCGAGAATTAGTAAGACAGTATTGCTGAACTTATATTAATAACCCTGTTACTAGTTTTAATGATAATGTTTGCCAAAAATGCTAGTAATTGTAGAAAAAGTGAACTGAGTAACATCGACTCTTAGTACATTACAGTATATATATTGTAGTGTGCATGTCTCTCGTGTCCATCGTCATGACTTTTATTCTCTTGGCTATATACAGTCCTTACGCAAAGTATACCTCTTTTTTGCATTAAGTCTCTACCTATACACAGCGTAATTAAATTATAATTAATTGGAACCAAACAAAAAAAAGCTCTAGATTTTTCCTTTATCCTATTTCGTCTTGACCTAAATGACAGACTGATATACTTGAATTAAAAAAAAATGTGTGTGTACTTATGTACACGCGTTAGAAGTTACACTTCTTTAGCTTAACAAAATAAAGATCTTTTTAAAAATTATCTTGTTTTCGCCTTATTCTAAGTTTGCAGAAAAAACGACACTAACAATAGAAAAAACGTATTTTACTAACTTCAGGGTTTCGGTTTTTCGTGAAGGTGTTCTCGCGCAACGTAAAAATTTACTCATTATTTTTCCCTAACGCGTTAAAATAAGTATAACTTCAAAAAATGCAAAATTATTATCTATCTTTTAACTCTAGTTTATATGTATATATTATACACACACATGCATATATACTGGTTCTTTTGAACTATATACATTATACATATTGATTTTCTGTTATACTACATGCCATGTTATCTTCTATATATTAATACGTGAAGCAAAAAAATTGTACCCCTTTTTAACCTATTTCCCGTCAACGGTTGAACTTGAAATTTGGCATAGTTAAAGTTTATATGGCGGAGAAGTGCAGAAAGCTGTTTATTTCATATAAAATGCATTAGAAGAACATTAAATTAATTAAAATATGCACTACTCACTGTACTACTCGAATTTTACACAACATATACATGTAAATATAAAATACATTTTGATAGCCGTCAATAATTACGAAGTTCAAAACAGGTTATGAAGGAGGTTGCTATGCTCGACTGTATGTATCTTTTAACTCTTACGTTCCAATTACCATTTTTCATCCTACATTCAACAATGATATTATAAAATATAACTATTATTGTAATGTTTATTATTTTTTATGGTGAACTCACTTTAAATGATTATTTAATAAAAAAATGAACCAAATAATACTTTGTATATTCAAAATAAAAATTTTGTTCATAAAAGTAATCCATGGCTTAGATCTCCGCGGTTATAACGTTGCAATTCAACCTCATGTAGCAACAAAAAGAATTTATTTTCAAAAGCTAATGGTAGTATTAAAAACATCTTTGTCTTGGATTAACCATTTGATTGTATTATGCATCCATTACTTTTCCAAACGATGGTACTGGGTCTATCACTATCTCTCATAATGAAGAGACTACATTTAATTCAATATCACCCAGAGATACCACCCACCCATGGTGTCGTGTAAAATTAATTGAAAATTGTGTCATGGGTTGCGATAAATTTCTTTATTTTCGTAAAGTCATGTTTGCTTAAAATTTGAAAGCTTTTCTATGTGGTTTTTGTTTCAAATTTATAATTAATTTTCATTTTCATTTTTTTTTATGTTTATATAATTTAAAGACCATGGCAAATGGCAAATAACTGAGTAGCCATGATGAAAACCTTTAATTATAGAAGTATTATACCCTTTGGCAAAAGAACCCTAATAAAGTTCAAACTTCAAAAAATCAAGTAACTATGGTCGAATTTCGACCACTGGGCGCCCACTAGTACATTTATATTTTATAATGTCTTTTATTGGTATGTTACAGTTACGTGACATAAACTTAAGTGGTATTAACTAGTTATTATTTTCTTTTACACCCAGAATACCCCGGACTCTACTCCATTGAAAAATCTATCCAAAGGTTACCTGAAAGAAATTACTAATAGAAATAAGGCCGCCCATGGTACTAATTACAAAAATTGAAATGTTCTTGTAATTAATGTATATAATTAATGTACAAGAAAGTTTAAATAAAGTACCTGGACGACCAAACCTAGCTCGAATCTTTAAAAAAACATTTTTACATTGAAATAAACTTTCAGGTTTGCTTCTTAAAATTAGCATTATTCATAAAAAAAAATCTTTAAAAATGATAGCTCTCCTATAATATAATAATAAAATTATTTTTTAAATTAAAATAAACTTTTCGGCTTATCTCTTTTGTTGTTAGTCAGATTCGAACTGTAGTTAGACGGATTTTCGAAAGAACCAATTTCCATCCGAGCTATTTTTGTTTTGACAGCGCGGCGAAATTCAGCTTTATATTCTAGCTATATTTTTACATTGCCTGAAAACTCAGATAGAAAAAGTTTTCTATGAATGACATCTAGCTAGATCGATTTATCGTCCCCGAAACCACCTACATAAAGTTTCACGGAAATAGCTGACGCCGCTTCCGAAATCCTGAATATATTACAATATAAAAATATGCAAGAATTGCTCGTTTAAAGGTATTAGATAGATATATATTAGATAGATAGATAGATAAATACATAAAAGATAAGTCAAGGTAGCATAATACCAGAAGTCTCTTAAAACTATTTAATAATTTATAGCACTATAGTATTTGATATTTCCATACGCAAGAATATTGTATGTAAAATTTATATGTAAATTAATCCATATTATTATAAGAGAATATAGTTTGATTAATTTTATAATCACATCTCAGAGATGAATGTCAACTGTTACTTGTTCTAAAGAATTCTAAGTTTCCTTTATTATTATCTATATATATAAAAATGAAACCCGTTTTCCGTTGTCACGACGTAACATGAAAACGGCTTGACCGATTTGGCTTTTTTTTTTTTTGTAGTTTTCTAATACTCTGTACAAGGTTCTTACGGAAACAAATATTAAGAAAATCTCTCAGAAAGATTGAAAAATATACATTTAATTTTGCATATTTTAAAAAACGCGCGTAACGAATGTCAGCGTCATTCAATTCAAAACAAAAAATCTGTGGTCATCTGTGACACCACATCGATAACCGCGCTAACAAATGTCAACGTCATTCAATTTAAAACAAAAGACTCTGTGGTAATCTGTGACAACACATCCATAACCGCGTTAATAATAATTTTATTATCTATACTAATATTATAAAGCTGAAGAGTTTGTTTGTTTGTTTGGTTGAACGCGCTAATCTCAAGAACTACCGGTCCGATTTGAAAATTTCTTTCAGTGTTAGATAGCTCATTTATCGAGGATGGCTATAGGCTACATATCATTAGGTTAAAACCAATAGGAGCGGAGCACTAATGAAGAATGTCTCAAAATCGGGATATTTTTAGAGTATCCACTGCGTGTCCGTGTCAGTATTATATGCGTTGCCATGGTAACATGATAACATTCTATCGGAAATATTATTAGGGTTTATTTTGTGTTCCTGTTCAAAAGTTTATTCTAGGTTATTTTTGATTATAAGTATTTACGATGCTATCGCAAACATTTTAAAAGTCTCTTTTGTGCTGCTATTCTAAAAGGTTAGTAGTAATAATATTCGTCCATCACAATACAGGCGAAGGAATTAATCTATACTGCCAATTCTGAAATTGTCAATATAGGTAGTTCTTATGGATTCTCTTTATATAAGCGCCAAATCTTCTATATAATATTTCGTAAATTTTATCTTCTTAATTTTTAAGACACCAGAATACATGCTCCGTGGTATTATTTTTCATTTATTTCACTTATGCATAATAAACAAACCATATTACATAAAAAGCCGCCAATTTAACACAATATAGAGTCAAATAACTCAAAATTATGAATAAAATATAAAATCCCCTACATAACAGATTGAAATCCCGTCAATAACTCCTCAAAAAGTTTATTCTACGTTAGTTTTGTTCCCAATTTTTGGTTTGTGATATATTACGTATTATAAGAATAAAGCGTGTGTATATAATATTCAAATAAATACTTTTTGATGAATACATATATCTCCGGTGCTACAAATATCAACATTTTTTTATAATTCTGTCGATATGTCTGTTTGTTTATTTGTTCCGGGTAATCTCCGAAATAGCTGGATCTATTTGAACGGTTTTGTTTTCTTAGAAATGACTACGCTATTGACCTATCAAGGTCTTAACAGCTTCAACGGACTACAAGTAATATTTGAACGGGAATTGTACGGGCAAATAACTAACTAATTAGCTGTTTTATTTTAAGCTAGCGAGTTCAGCAGACGATACGCGATATTATATCTATATAATAAAAGATTGAACACATATTGTTCGATAATATATAGCTTAATCTTTTCATTACTTTCTTATATAGTGTAAGTGAGCTCTGAGGGTGATCTATAGATAGTAGTTTAAAGTTCCAACTATGTGGTTTACGATAAATCCCATCCCATTCGATACACTATTAGTATTCACATATATAATGTACATGTTACCTGTTACTGTAGATGATGTGCGTGTCATACGTACAAATATTTTTGAAAGAGTATTATTGTTATTTACACATGTAATAACAATTTTAAATTTATTTAATACATTCAAAAAACGCGTGCGAAGCCGCGGGTAACAGCTAGTAAATTTATATATACCTAGTGTTGCTGGCAACTGCATCCGCATGGAATTAAAAGTATAAAAACTTTGATAAGCGAAATTATAAGTAAATAGGTGTATTAGAACTCATCATTCGGTAACAATAGTCAGCTGTATCACTAGATTAGGCCCCCCTCGGCAGTGGCTCCAGCCTAGGTCTGTTCCCTCGGTGTGGAACCCTTTAGTGCGCTGCTCGTGCGATACACTCACATAAAATCTTACATCACTGCGACAACATTATACATATCACCTCCACACACGTGTACGCATACACGTTTACACATGAAAATGGAAGGGTTTTCTTTTTTCCCTTATCGAATTGAAATAATACAGAAAATTATCCAATACGAAATATATATAACTATATATATCTATATAGAGCCCGGTGGGCTCGTCCAGGGTAGTACCACCCTCTCACAGAAAACCGACGTGAAGCCCACCTCCCTCCATCTCCCTTCCCTCTCTTCCCCTTCGCTCTCTCCTTTCCCACCAACACAGGCTGGCAACGCATTTGCGACTCCTCTGGTGTTGCTAGTGTCTATGGACGGTGGTGATCACTTAACATCAGGTGACCCACCTGTTCGTTTGCTTCCTATTCTATAAAAAAAAATCGCTATAACAAGCCTGGTTTTTAATAACGAATTTCAAATATCATCCAATCCGTAACGCAGTGAATTATACTTAATAACTATGGTATATATATGTAAGTATAATTCCAATATAGTATTGCATATTATCTCTGTGGGACTCAAAGCACAGTATCTACCCCCCTTTGGTCATTCGGCTATGGTGAATGTTGCTATTTTAGATTATTCTACGCTATTACGCCGATTATTCGGCAATTAAATTTAAAACGTGTATTTGCTACACTTGACACTGAAGGAATACCTACATAGGCGGAGGCCATACCGAAGAAATAAAAGTGAACGGAAAAGTCATTGAGAGGAGTTATGTTGGATATATAAGGCTAAACATTAGCTACATTTACCCTATAATCTTAAAGCTATAGAAACAATAGTGAAATCCATAATAATCCCATTGCCTTAATTTATTTTACATACTAAACAGTAACGTACCGTGGTTAAATTATTAAGTGCTTTAAACGCAAAATAAACCAAATAAACATAGAACCATTTTTGCGCATGTATGCCCCGTTTCTGTGGTACTTTGTTAAACTATCATTAGTTATTGACTCAATAAAGTTATCCATAAGTAAACTGTCAATGCATTTTTGAGTACACAACGAGTCGCCAAATAACTATGAAATCCATAACTAGTTCTTTGATGTTCATTAGATGGCTCTTTTTAGGAAAGAGGAAAAAATAAATGTGACTCAGAAACGGGACACTACACTAGTGTTAATATCTATACTAATATTATAAAGAAGTAAAGTTTGTGAGTTTGTGACGTTGTAGGGGCTAATTTCAGGAATACTGGTTCGATTTGAAAAAATCTTTCAGTGTTCGATAGCTCATTTATCGAGGAATGTTATAGCCTATATATATAGGCTATATATATCATTACGCTAAGGTCAATAGGTGGGGAGCACCGATGAAGTATGTTTCAAAATCGGGATTTTTTCCTCTTCAGAGCTTCCGCTGCATATTAGCGTCCGCTCAAAATAACTATTCCACGCGAATAAAGTCGCGGGCAGAGTCTAGTTATGTATATTCGAATTTTAATAATATTAGAATATTTAAAAATACTAAAACAATAGGTTTAACGCCATCTATGAATTATCAATAAAAGTGTATATTTTGTTCTAATACTTAATCGCATTGATATACAAAAACACAAGATGCACACTAAACGTTTCACACCCGGCACACGAAAATGAGTATCTTATGCAGTCATTTGAAATAGTTTCGTGTCGCTTGCGTCCTTTTAAAAACAACTTTAAATATTTCAGGTAAGGTTGAACTTACAAAACTATAACTTTATCGCAAACTATGACTACGTATGTATATTGGGCAGTTTTTGCGACCGGTTTTGAGCGCTACTTTTAGTCGAGTTTGAGTGTTCTTGGGTGGTTTATATGACAATGCCTGATCGTTTAACAACTGTAAAAATTATATTAAAATGCATGTAAACTGGTAGGTTTTCAAAAAAATATAAATAAAAAACGTAGGTAACTGAGACATTAGAATAATGTGATTTAAATAAATAAATGTCCATATCATTATATAGAATAAAATAAAGTCCCCTACCGTGTTTGTCTGTCTGTCTGTTCGCGATTAACTCAAAAACTATTGAACGGATTTTCATGCGGTTTTCATCAGTGGATAAAGTAATTCATGGGGAAGATTTTAGTATATAATTTGTTTATGATTTTCTTATAATGAAGGCGGGACAACGTCTGCTGATCCCGCTACTTAACATACAAACATAAAACCTTACACCTAAACAATATAATTTCGAACAATTCTTACAAAGTATAAAATTATACCAAATGATCTGCACATGGCTTGCTGTCCACGACAATATTATACATAATGATACCAAATTTATACAATGATGATAAAATGATTGATACAAAATTGATATGCTTAAATATAATTGTGTATAAATGTGTTAAATAAAACGAAGTGATTTGTATTATATCTTAATTACATGTAATGTAAAAATAATGATAATAAATCAAATTGAAATATGTGTACCATAATTTTGGGAATTACTCCTTTAACAGATTCGAAGAAACATCGTTGGAGTCGCCGATTTGCCTTACAGACGACGACAGATGCCTCGGCGGTTTTCCTCGACTGTACCACGAGATCATGACCCTGAAAAAGGAAATGCCTGATGCTATATTATTAGATGCCGGAGACAGTTTCCAAGGAACTTACTGGTACACGTTATTGAAATGGAATATCACACAGGAATTTATGAATTTATTGCCATATGATGCTCATGTAAGTTCAGTGATTCAAATGCATTTATATTTCAGATTGAAAGAAACAATTACGTAACGAGGAGTTATAGATAGATCAAGCTTTAATTTTACATTCGTTAATATATTTAGTATTTATTATCATTTACTTGTTGTAGGAAAGACTGTTTACACCCTAAAATCAGTTAAATGGCCTCATTTTTCATCTAAAGGAATCTTCAAAAAATGATGGCTCAATAGTCAGCGTGTCCAGACACCACGTCGATCGCCATGGGATCGAATTCTTGCGATTGAGTCATGATGAATGAGATCACAAAGCATGTAGGTTGTAGTGCTACGCTGAAGCTATTACTAGTTTCAGCATGAATAGGTCGTCTCGTCTCGCTACCACCCTTCTCACAGAACCACCAACGTTAAGTCACAGTGTTTGTATTATTGCGTTTCGTTTGGTCAGTGATAGCACTGGAGGGCCACCTCTCTTTCCCTTGAGCAAAAACCTTAGGTTTAGCAGTGGGTTCAATATTCTTTCAGTATGATATATTTTCAGAAACTGTTTGTTATTTGTTATTTTTTGTGAAATGTAATAGCGTTAGAAATGATATCGCCATAGCTCAAGATTATCTTCACTGCTCAACAACCAAAAATTTTTGACATGAATGAAGAATGTTAATAACTGAATATTCATAATATTTTAGGCCCTTGGCAACCATGATTTTGATGACGGTGTCGAAGGATTAGCTCAATATTTAAGAGCTCTAAAAGCACCAGTAATAGCTGCAAATATGGATTCGTCTGAGGAATCGATTTTGCAAAATTTGTACAAACCACACATTATAGTTGAGAGAGAGGGTAGAAAAATTGGTATTATTGGTCTAATCACTACTGACACTGGGGTAAGTGAATGATATATTCTTTCTTGTCTCTAGTATAATAATTATATTTTACCTAATGGTAAATTACGTAGATTCCAAAAGCAAAGGATAAATCTGGTTACCTAAGCTTTTTGTAGACAAGCACCTGTTGATGTGTTCCCAAACCCGCACAACAGTAGCAACAAGCTGTGATGGCCATTTTGACATATTATAATAGTAACGTTAAATGTCGACTTATTTTTGAAACATATATAATAAAATGCCGCTTTGCATTATTGTATAGCATATGAGTATATTACATAATTTTATATGAGTCTATTTGTAGTCCAGAGAAGCTGTTAAGACCTTGAGGGGTCAATAGCGTAGTCTGAACGAAAAAAAAAATATCTTACATTATATAATTTTAAAAATATAAATGTCTAGTTTTGTTGTAAATAAGTATAGTAATAATTATAAATAGTAATATTTAATAAATTATTCTGTCAAACGGTGCTTTTTTGTGAATATAAACGTGAAAAAACTTGTTTTCGGGATCACATTATATAAATAGTTAAATAAATATATAGTATACAGTTATAAGCATATACAATTTAAAAATCTATAATAAATTAATTCTGTGTCCTAAAATTATAAATTCGATAATCTTTAAGACTACCTGAACGTCACTATTGACAATAAACAACAGCAATTTGCATCTTCAAACGCAGCAACTAATTTGGAACTTCATGAACGGGCAAATGTCAAAACGGTCATTATAGCGTGCCGCTATTATAATACGTTTCAAATATCAACAGTATGAACCTTATTAACTCAATGTGGGTACTGGAGTATTTTCAAGATGTCGTCTGGGTTTCGTTGACACTGTAACTGATTAGTTAATATATAATATCCGCTTTCCAATTATATTTATTGTTTACGAAACAATTACTAACCAAACTTGACATTGAGTTGGTATAATCCACTTGCCTTTTTTTTTTGAAATGACTACGCTATTGACCCAGCAAGGTCTTAACAGCTTCACCAGACTACTAAGGCGAGCGCTTAAGGCGCTCAGCCGATTTTATTTTGGCAACTAGCTCAAGAGTGCGCGTCAAACCACGACTTGGCTGTTGCCTGTTGCATGCAAAATCGCGACCTATCTTAGCTAACCTAGCTAACTATTCATATATGTATGAGTTGTTGAAACGTATATGTGTACCAAGCATACACGCCTCAACAACTCCTCCATATATTTATTCCATATAGTTCCATAAGGGAAAAAAAAGTAAACCCTTCCACTTTCATGTGTAAGCGTGTAGCGTGCACGTGTATGGGAGTAATCGTGTAGTGTTGTAGCAGTGATGTATATTTGTGTGTCACCGTATCGCGGAAGCAACGCACTCAAGGGCTCTCTACCGAGGGATCGAACCTAGGCTTGTGCCGCTGCCGTGGGAGGCCTCATCGGGTTAATCCACTTGCTATTATAGGTATATTGTATCAACAATGAACCAACGAATATGAATATGGAATAATCATGATCTATATGTTTTAGCTGTTTTCACATTCGGGTAAAGTAAAATTCCTCAACCCAAAAGCAGTACTTAAACGGGAAATAAAGAAGTTAAATCAACAGGGCGTTGATATTATTATAGTACTTTCACATTGTGGCCATGATATGGATAAGTAAGTGAAATATTTACATACAACTCATTTATTCTGCTGAACATCTGAATAAGACTCGAGGAAGGCTTCTTATATTTACTTAATCGCATGGTAAATAGAGTAATCCATCTTTTATTATCATCGATTGATTGATTACTCTATTTGTTACTGTAAGGTTTTTTTGTATATCATAAGAGGCAAACGAACAGGCGGGTTACCTGATATTAAGTGATCACCGTCGTCCATAGATACTAGCAACATCAGGGGAGTCGTAAGCGAGCTGCCAGCTTATGTTGGGAGAGGGAGGAAAGGAAGAGAGGACGACAGGGGAGGGTAGGGGAGACGGGTCTCCGTCGCTCTCACTGACCGAACGAAACGCAACAATGCAAATACTATATGGTATTGGTTTCAGCATGAATAGGTCGGTTCGCCCGGGGTAGTACCACCCTCTCACAGAAAACCGACGTGAAGTAACATTGCTTACATTGTTGCGTTTCGTTCTGTCATTGAGATCGCTGGAAACCCACCTCTCTTCCTCTCCCTTTCATCCTTTCCCCATTCTCCTCCCAAACACAGATTGGCAACGCACTTGCAACTCCCCTGGTGTTGCTAGTGTCTATGGACGGCGGTGATCACTTAACATCAGGTAAGCCGCCTGTTTGTTTGCTCCCTGTGATATAAAAAAAAGATAATTGCTATTAATTGATCAACATTTATTATAATTATTGCCGTAAGATTATAGCTCCGATTTTTTTAATTTCTCTTAAATTTTGTAATAACAGCAGCTAAATGCAAGTTTTTTTTCTGAAAATTGGTATTAACTAATAACTAGAATGATAAGGGAGGCATTAATTAATGTCCATAATATTGTTTTAATGTACAGAGAGATTGCTCACGAGTTTGGAGAATACGTGGACATTGTTGTAGGAGGACACTCTCATAGATCTGAAATAGTCCTTCGGCCTTATCCTGTCTTCGTCGAAAGTATTCACGACAAAAATCATAAGGCAAGTAATGATTCATACCATAAGTATAAAAAGTTATTATTAATATTTGGTAATAAACTCTGCCCGCGACTATGTTCGCTTGGAATAAAAATATTCTTTATTTCTAACACGCAGCGGAAACTTTCAATCGGAGAAAAAAAACCGGTTTTTTTTTCGATATGACTACGCTATTGACCTAGCAAGGTCTTAACAGCTTCACCGGACTACTAAGGCGAGCGCTTAAGGCACGCAGCCGATTTTATTTTGGCAACCAGCTCATGGGTGCACGGCACACCTCGGCTTGGCTGTTGCCTGTTGCATGCAAAATCGCGACCTATCTTAGCTAACCTAGCTAACTATTCATATATTATGTATGAGTTGTTGAAACGTATATGTGTACCAAAAAACCGGTTTTGAAACATTCATTTGACAACAAACATTTAATGATATATAAACCTATAACCATTCTTGATAAATGAGCTATATAACACTGAAAGAATTTTTCAAGTCGGATCAGTAGTTCCTGAGATTACCATCTACAACGTCACGACGTCACAAACTCACAAGCTACCTCTTTATAATGTTAGTATAGAATAGTATAGATAATACACTGGCAGCTAATTAGCTATTGAGTGTGTATCAAATAATTTGGAGATATCTTCCTTGTCCAAATTATTCTTAAAAGAACTTATGGTTGGAGCCAACTTTCTCTGGTAGTTTATTCCATGCTGCAATCACTCTACTTCACACTTAAGCGCTTCATTGGGATTGTTTTCGTTAAGGTTTCACAAAGTTTTAAGGGATGACCTCGTAGGTGTTTATTGTTATTCAGTTTATAAATATCTTTAAGGCTGTGTTATCTTAAGAAGTGTTATATCTTTTGAATAATTTTAATGAAGTAATTAATGATGAATACTTTTCTATTTACTTTCTATTTTATTCATAATTTTAGTAGGTGTTTTTTTTTTATTTTATTACACTTTAGCGGATATAATGCTGTAGGCTCCTACACATGTTCATGTATGACATATGACAATATATGTATCCTACAGATATATAGAATTTAGATCGTAGTTCGGTGAAGCTGTTAAATCTTGCTAGGACAATAGCGTAGTAAGTTCGAGATAAAAAAAATGGATTTCAGTCTTTTGAGTTTTAAAGTATTCATTTAAAAAGGTTTAACAATAGTTCTTAATTTGGATACAGCGTAATTACAAAATATATAAAATGATTACGTACTTCTTATTTATAAAACTGTATTCCCAGACCGTTTAAAATGTTCTGATTAAATGACACAGTTTATACAGAACCATTTCTTCTATTAGTAATGAAATTAAGAGTTTTAACAATATTATAATCGATTTGTAAAATCTATAGTAATATTATAAAGCTGGAAGGTTTGCTTGTTTGTTTGATTGAACGCGCTAATTTCAGGAACTACTGGTTCGAGTTGAAAACATATTACAGTGTTGTGTAACTTATTTATCGAGGCAGGCTATATATTATCACGCTAATACTAATAGGAGCGGAGTACCAATGAAGAATGTTTCAAAATCTTGTTTTTTTTCCTTTTGAAAAGTTCCACTGCGTGTTAGCATTAGCCCAAAGCACCAAATACCGTTAACTATTACACACAGACGTAGTTAAAGAGAGAAACATGTTAATAATAAAAGGAAACTCCACAGTGTCCTTAATCATAATGAGTTATCCATCTATTTAGTCTTGGATTGACATAAACCTTTCAATATTTCAATCACTATAAATTCACTTTTAGATATTAAGGTATTTCTTAGTATATATTCGTTATCCAAGGTCCAATGCTAAAGAAATTAATTGGTAATATATCCGTTTTACAATGAAATAAAAATAGCGAAATCAGTTCATAAATAGCGAAGTTCGGAGGTAACAAATAATAATACAACCGAATTGTGAACCACCTCCTTTTTGGAGTCGGTTAAGAATGAATAATATCTATAATTGATTTTTTTCTGTGTATGCTATTGATCTGGCAAGGTCTTTACAGCTTCACCGGACTACTAAGACGAGCGCTTGAGACACTTAACCGATTAATATATATAACTGATGTTTCAGGTACTCGTAGTACAAGCGTCATCATTTACCAAATATATCGGAAATTTATCCGTTTACTTCGATTCTCAAGGGCACTACGTCAACTGGGAAGGTGGTATGATATACCTTAACCGATCAATCCCAGAAGGTAATTTTTATTTGTTATACTTTCATTTCCTTACTCTATTAATTTCTCAAATATCAAATAAGAGATTTAAATAGAAAAAGTAAAAAAAAAAATCGAATTATGCATTTAATTAATCAAAATATGTATCATTATTATCTATGGACTATCGCCATTTTATACCCAGTTCCTAGATATAATTGTTCAAAAAAATGTGGCAGCGAGAATCGATAAAATATTTGTAGTCGGTTTTGAGTGCCTCATGAGGATTACATTTTTTTCCTTGCGAAAATTGTTCGAAATCCTAAAAAAAAGATAATCGGTTGGAGCAATGTCTGAAGAGTATTGAAGATATCGGAGACATTCTAATTACAGTTCCCCTAATTTAACGATCAGCTTTGAAGGCTGTGTAGTATAGTGTTGGTATATCGGTTTATCGTTCTCCTAAAGCGATAATGGGTAATTGACTAATCTCCGTTGATTAACGGCTAGGTTTTCCATCGTGGTTTGAATTTGCTAACAATATGCATATGCCTCAGTCTTCTCGCCAAATCTTCGGAGGTTGTAATAATGCCTAGCACTGGCCCACCAAACAATTAAGTATTAGTAATTTTTTTTAAGTCCATTTTCGTTTAGTATGCGATATGAGCATTACTCTTTGGTTCAACCACTGTGATGAACAGTTCCGATGATCGTAAAGGATTCTTTTTTCATCAAAAGTAAGGATACAATTTAAAGCGTATTTCAGTCAATTCGTGCAGTAGAGCTTTTTCATTTTTCGCATTTGTTTCAAGTATATAAATTGTTTTAACACTCATAGCGAAGAGTACCAGTAACTCAGACGTAGTTTACGATGGATCCGCTATCACGACCATATTTGACTCTTCGTTGTTAATAAGAGTCTTTGACCGTCCACAGGATTTGTTACTTAAGTCAAAATTTTCAGAAAGAAAACGTTAGAACCAAAAACATACCGTACTTTCTTTTAGAATAGCCTCTTTATACACATCAGTAACTCTTCGAGCTGTGTCTGCAAAGTTGATGTCACGGTGTAATACGAGTTGTATTCGTAAATAACACGATATTTTAAGTTTTTCATTTTGTGAAAAGATTTATGTCACAGAAAAATCAACTGGTGCGAAAACAAATGTATCACTAAATTCGAAACACACATATAGATGCCTAAATTTGAATTTACATTACCAAACCAAAGACCAGATATTTGATATCAAATTGACCAGTTCAACAAAAAACAAGTTTCATAAGGGCATTCCATAGCACTTAATATTAATTGATTTTTACGTAAAAGCTTATAACCCTTCCGCCTTTCTTATTAATTATATTAGTGTAATAAATTGAGTATTTGATTACTGCCAGTGTTTCGAGGAATGTGAGTTGTAAGCCTTAATCAATATCAGCTTAAATCTTTTAATAAAAATAAGATATATATATATATATACACACAAAATTATAATATTGTTTTACGCATTTGCTAGAATTTGCATAACTTATTTATTCATTTCTATTACATATTCATTTATTCCATTAACACATATTATAGTAACAGTTTAGGTAATATATAATGTATCTATTAATCTATAATTAAGAACTATATAGTACAAAATAATAGGCGACAAAATATTAGTTGGAATTAATTTATAACTAATGAATAATACGTACATAATTTGAAACAGCTGTTAATATTTCTAGTCCTATTAGACCTCTTAATTTGGAAGAAAACTGGTACGCGTCCTCGACTCGCATATATGAGCTAGTTTCCCTCGTTTCAGTATATAGCCGAGTATGGACCAATTTTAGAGTGGCAAGAATTTTTGGGTTATATTTTCTTAAAATATTTTAATAACAATATAGTTACTAGCCTTGAATGTGAAATTATTCGTCAAGGATCTATCAATGTCTGACTTTACTACACTGGAGACATACCATTTAACGTCCTATTATGTGTTAGCACATTCTCTAAATATCAAGCATTATTATTATGAATGCTAATCCTAATCTTACCTAATATAATAAATGCGAATGTGTGTTTGTTTCTTAAGTTGTCACGCCGCAATTTCTCAGCCAATCATCATGAAACATTGGATGTAAATATGTTATTAGGAGTATAGAATAGAACAGAAAGTACTTTTCTTCCCTCAAAAATACTGCTCCCGAGAGATAAGTCAAATCTACAATCAATAATTCATTTCGAAGCAATTGATAGCGAGTTAGACCATCTCATCATTTCACGTAGATTCAAGTCCTTGGAATCGAGTGGGACTTTTTGCTAAAGGAAAACATCGTGGTAAAGCCGTATGGCTAGGTAGGGACCTTCAAGTTTAAAATCTGTCCTCAAGCATTTTTTTTATATCATAGGATACCTCCTATGATATATATGATATGATGATTCGTATACCTACGAACAGGCGGGTCACGTGATCTTAAGATATCATCGCCGTCCATAGACACTAGTAACACCAGGGGAGTCGCAAATGCGTTGCCGGCCTGTGTTTGGGGCATAGGGAGGACGGAAATGAGAGAGGGTGTGGAATGGAGGAGGGGAGGGGAGGTGGACCTCTGGTGCTCTCGCTAACCGAACGAAACAAAACAATGCAAGCACCATTACTTCACGACGGTGTTTCTGTGGGTCGGGTGGTACTCCCCCAGGCGAGCCGACCCATTCGTACTGAACCCAGTAATAGCTTCAGCGTGGCTCTATCACCTGTTGGTGTGTTCCATCAATTGCACTTGAGATGCAGTCTTCCTGTAGGTTTATCTTGCTTAGCATATTAAACCATATCGACATCTAAAATCAGATTAGAAAAAAAAAAATTACGAATGAGTCGGAGCATCCGCTAAAGGAAAACATTGTGCTGAAACCATAACACGGCAAGTCCTTTATTTAAGTCCGTCTGGCGTCACCACCCTCAAGTTAAATACTGTCCTGAGTGAAAATTTCGTGTATTCCGCCAACTACACTTGAGAGCTAGTCCATCTTTAAGTTTATCTTGTCTACCATCTTCAATCACACATGTGTATGAGAATTGCAAATAAAGAAAATCATGAGATATTTTGGCTAAGATACTCTTGCTGTCTAGTTTCAAATCATGCAATACCTTGGTTTATAACTGCGGACGAAGCACTGGTCTCTTCACTCATAAACATACGTTTCATCCCATGTGAACACCGCTGATATCTGAAAAAGAGATACACCAGAGCTATCTTGGATTATAAAATGTATTTTTTTTTTATATCATATAGTAGGCAAACGAACAGGCGGGTCACCTAATGTTAAGTGATTACCGCCGTACACAGACACTAGTAACACCAGGGGAGTCGCAAGTGCGTTGCCAGCCTGTGTTTTGGGAGAATGGGGGAAAGGGCATGGGGAGAGGAGATGGAAGAGGGGAGAGAAGAGAGGAAGGGAGATGGGCCTCCGGCACTCTCACAGACCGAACGAAATGCAAAAATACAAGCACTGTTACTTAATGTCGGTTTTCTATGAGAGGGTGATACTACCCCGAGCTAGCCGACCCATACGTACTGAAACCAATAATAGTTTCAGCGTGACTCTACCACCTACAATAATTGAAATATAAAGTGTAATTTTCATTTTAGATGCTGGTATAAAGGCTAAACTAGAACCTTATGCGAAGCTCGTACATGAAGCACAAAAGACTCCATTAGGAACATCCAACAATCATTTAAAGTTCGAGGATTGCACGCATGGTGAATGTGAACTGGGTAATTTACTTACTGATGCCAATAATGAATTAGTAAGTATTTTTATTAATATGCTTATACATGTCTGAAACATAGGTATGTGCGTATGTAGGTGGTAAAGCCACGCTGAAACTATTACTGGCATTAACATGAATGGGTCGACTCGTCCAGGGTAGTACCACCCTCTCACAAAAAACCGACGTGAAGTAACAGTGCTTGCATTATTGCGTTTCGTTTGGTCAGTGAGAGCGCCGGAGGCCCACCTTTCCTCATTTTCCCCTCTCGTCTTCCTTTCCCCTCTCGTCTTCCTTTCCCCTCTCGTCTTCCTTTCCCTTCTTCTTCTCTTCCCTTCTTCCCTTCCTCTCCCCCTCCCCAACACAGGCTGGCAACGCAATTGCGACTCCCCTGATATTGCAAGTGTCTATGTTCTGTGGTGATCACTTAACATCAGATGACCTACCTGTTCGTTTGCCTCCTATGATATGTAAAAAAAGTTTGGTATTTTGTTATAAGAATAATTATTGCTGTTAATATTATTTAAATTTTTTATTTTAGATGTTATTTATTTGTTGGTTATAAAAGTTTAATTGATAATTAAATGAATTATTGATAGTTTTTAATTTAATCTAATTTTGTTTTATCCATTAATTATATTTTTTTTTTCAGGCTAAACAGATAATTCGAACAAAGAAATATCCCTTCCTGTCTTTTGCGCAACGTAATTATTTAACTGCTACCATTCCTGAAGGAAGTAAGTTATAGGTTCAATAGAATTACAATAATTTATAATACGTATAAGATGTCATTGCTTTCAACGGATAAAAATCATACAGGAACGTAAAATTAAGTCACAGGTTTATTTTTTAGTTAATGCTTAAAAGACCATGTCAATAGGAAACACAACATTATTTTTATTAACGATGTTGTAAATACGTTACTGTTTTCATGTTTCTATCTAATCTATATATTAATACGTGAAGCAAAATCTTTGTACTCCTTTTTAACCTATTTCCCGTGAGCGGGTGAACTTGAAATTTTGCATATTTAAAGATTACTAGTGGGCGCCCAGTGGTCGACATTCGACCATAGTTCATTGGTTTTTTAATGTTTGAACTTTATTAACACTTTGGTCAAAGGGCATACTTCTGTAATCGAAGGTTTTCATTGTGACTACTCAGTTATTTGCCATGATTTTTAATTATATAAACATTAAAAAATCTATGTATAAATGAAAATCGAAATTAATTATAAAGTTCAAACAAAAAACAGGTGGTTACATAAGGTGGGAAGGCTCTCGAATTCTAAGTAAATATAACTTTACGAAAATAAAAAAAATTATCGCAACCCATAACATAATGACATGACACAATTTTTAATTAATTTTACACGACACCATGACTGGGTGGTATTTGTGGGTGATATTGAGTTAAATGTAGTCTGTTCATTATGAGAAATACTGATATATCCAGTATCATATTTTGGAAAAATAATGGATACACAGTAGAATTTCTATATGTTGTGTAAAATTCGAGCAGTAGTGTGAGTTATGTATATTTTAATATTTTTTTATTTTTATGGGAAGTTCATTTATTCATCCCTTTATTTTCACCCCTTATGGTTGAAACATTTTTTCTATTTGAAGAACATTGTAACCAAGTGTCGGTAATTCAAATAAAATTATTGGAATCGGTTCGAAGTAGACGAAAATACGTGGACATGAAGTGGGTGATAATCATACAAACGATATTTCACCTCCTTTAGTGGTTGAATGTTTCCTTCGAATTTATATGGGATCACCTCTGAGTATAACCAATTCAAATACAAAAATAATCATCAAAATCGGTTCGCAATTGACAGTGAAACTTAGTATGTAGGTGGTTTTGGGGACGATGAATCGATCTATCTAGATTTTATTCATAGAAAACTTTTTATCTGAGTTTTCAGGCAATGAAAAAATATAGTTAGAATATAAAGGTAAATTTCGCCGCCGCTGTCATAACAAAAATAGCTCAGATGGTAATCGGCTGCTTCGAAAATCCATCTAACTTCAGTTCGAAACAGAATGACAGACAAAAAGAATTTTTTTTATATATAAATGCTAATTTTGTGAGGCAAACCTAACAGTTTATTTTAATTTAAAAATGGTTTTCTAAAGAACTAAGCTAGGCTTGTTTGTCCATATACTATACAAGTATCTGAACTATTTTCCTACCTTATATTATTCGGGAAACTTAACAAATTTGTTAAAAAGGAAATTTCACTTCGGAATTAAACTTAAATCAAAAATGTCCAGTACGAACATACGCATAATGAGCTATTTACTGTACCAGATCACTATTTAGATAGTAATAATATTTCTGGACGACACTCTGCACTCTATTCTCGTTCTAAATCAGTTAAAAAATAGGTACTTATTATTTGACCTAATTATCTAGAAAAATACAAAAAAATATACACAATCCTCTACGCGTCTATGTTAAAACACAGTGTCAGCGACTGTCCGGTAATTTCACTTTCATTTGAAAAGGGCCGTGGGAACGTCAGCAATAAAACGAAAGGGTTTATTTCATGTATTACTATCAAAATTACTAACTCCGGGTCACCCATTGTTGCTTTTGGCAAAGGTCATAGCATTGCACTAAATGTCTTAGAACAAATTTTAACTTAGGTTCTCTTTGTTGTTTATTAGTCCTTGTTTTGATATTATAATTTTATATATTGAATGTAAACTATAATCTCTTAGAATATTGTAAGGGACTAATCTAACATTTGGTACATACATAAAGATGCTAATTGATCTTTTTTTTAAATTTTAGTTGTAACCCATGGAAACTTAATCGAGTTATTGCCGTACTATGATCAAGTAGAAACATTTTTGTTAAGAGGAAAGTATATCCTTGAAGCTTTGGAGAGAGGTGTTAGTGAGGCGTACTCGACAAATCCATTTTCAGGGCAATTTTTGTTGCAAGTTTCTGGTGAGTTGTTATACATTATATACGTTTTTTTAACTATGCTTTGGTTGGTATCAGAGAATATTCTTCATAAATAATTATTGGTCCTTTGTTATTAGGAACTTAAATTATGTTTTTTACATTTTATGACAAATCTTCAAAAAGTACTACCACAGAAACATTTTCTCATAACGTCAATTCTAAATATTATCTCATCTATGTATGCATCTTCAGATACTTGCGATTGAGTCGAATTATTCAGGGAAGGAAGGCATCGTGACGAAACTATAACCTGGTAGTAGGGCTTTTTCCAAATCCGCCTGGCTATTTACGATCGTGCCGTTGAAAATCAGTTGGCAAACACCTGCTGGAGTATTCCCACAGCTGCAATTGAGAACCGGTTCCCTCTAGATTTAGCGTGTTTACAATTTTAGACTTTGCAATTTCTTTATTATCAAGATATCATATCAAGATATATGCTTGAAATTTTCGAAATGGCATTTTTTAATTAATTTCTTGTTTGTTTGCGTAAATAAGTTTGGAAAAGTCAAAAAAATGTTTTTAATAGGATAGAAACTATAGAAAAAAATGAGACAAATTGAAAGAGATCGTGATCTAAAATAGTATATTTGGGGTGAATTGCCCAAATACATAAAAATAAATAAGTATATAACGCTTATTTAAAATAAACAATTTAGCTTATAAACAATTTTAGGCTTGAAAGTGACATATAACGTATCCAAGGAAGAAGGCGAACGCGTGACGTCGGCTTTGGTAGGAGATGAGAACGTACCTTTGAAGTTAAATAAATATTATCAAGTCACTGCACCAGGATACTTGGCAGACGGCGGAGACGGTTACACGGTATGTATTTTAGAAATTATTCACCAACATTTACCTACTAGAGAATAAAGACCTCCTGTCACTAACTTCAAACCTCCCCGTCATCGTAGGCTTCCATTTAGGAATTGAGATTCTTTTTAGATATAGATTATACTCACAGTATCGTCAGATCATCAGATTTATGGTTTGGTTCATAGTCGCTTTCCACCTTCGGAATATCATTATGAAACCGCTTTGGTTTCTCGGTCGCCTTCTCCTCTCCTCTTCCCAATCTTCAATGGTAACGCTTCTAATCTTGTTATATTGTATGTGGAAAAATATAGAAATGCATTACTACAACCTTGAAATCGCCAATACGACATGCGATAGTGTGGTTAAATACTCATATTTTACTTCGGGAAGAGGCATATAGCCCTGCAGTATGTGTTTGCTGCATGCATGCTGATGTAATGAGAAAGACATAGGAACAAGCTGTAAAAATAATTAAAAAGTCTCAACATTTTGAAATTTCCATAAAAATAACCGGTTACAAATCGAGCAAATGGGAAACATGATCATCTGTATGGAGTCATAATAGAACCAAATTATATAGATGTAAAACATGTTGTATGTAGCTAAATAGGGTTAAAACTCATTTTTCGGAAAATAAGATAAACTTGGACTGAAATAGTGACTGTAGAAGATCATTGGTATGTCGCTAAAGGGTTGTACGTAAGCATTAACCGTGTAAATGTTTTTAATTTTTTTATTTATAAATTCACAGCAATGATTAGCTTGGTAAATGGTAATGGTAGCTTAATATAATGTAATCAAAAATATTTGACGATCACTTACGCTAGGATAAGATTTCGTGATACTCAGAATTGTTGGACTGTTTTGCAATCTGTTTATATTATGTAGGCGTTCGCTTAGCTTTATTATGTTCTATTAGTATCCTATGTCCTAGTGTTTGTCAGAATGACTCAAAATTGCGTAGTCGTGTTTGAAAATTCTTCATATTGTTTCACTTTATTGTATTTTATCAGTATCAGTATCATATGGTGTATCATATGTTCTAGTTTTTAACATAATGACCCAATATAGCATAATAATAATAAAGCCCATTAATTTCCATCATTACATGTATTTTTAAAGATAAGTTTACAAATTGGCTGAAATATTGAAAATTATTTAAATTTATTTAAAATGGTTTCATGGTAATATACTATTATTGTTGTCATTTCCATCGATCGGAACCCCTTCTCGGGTCTTTACCCGAGTCTCCTCCAATTTTGTCCAGACCTCTTTGTTCTTAGCTTTCTTTATCCATTCGTTTCCTGCTATCGCTTTTATATCATCTATCCATCGTTTTTTTGGGCCGCCCTCTTCCCCTTTTCCTCTCGGTCCTTCCCACATAGTTGCCTTTAATGTCCATCTATTGTACGTGTATCTTGCAATATGCCCTACCCACCTCCACTTCTGTTTTAGAGCATATTGTAAGGCATCTCTAACTTTTGTTTGTCATCTTATCTGTACGCTTTTCACTTTTGAATTCTTCTTATTTTTAACATACTCCTTTCTATTACTTTCTTGCATATTTTGGTGTTATATGTCCACGTTTGACATCCGTATGTAAGTGTAGGTAGGACACAGGTATCTAAGAAAATTTTCTTTAAGTAGAGGGGAAAATCTCCTTTTAGGATTTCTTTCATGGACCAGAACTTTTTCCAACCTTTGTTAATACGCCGCTCAAACTCTTGTTCTTCATTTTTATCTTCAAATGATATTTGTTTTCCTGGGTATATGTAGCTGTTCACATATTCAAGCGGTTTTCCGTTTAGGTTTATTGTATTTGTGTGGCTGTTTAACTTTAGTTTTATTTTTGTTCATTCTGAGGCCTACTTTTTCGCTTTCTTTATTTAAGGTATTTATCATTTCTTTTAGACCTTTACTTGATTCAGCGAAAAGGACAATATCGTCCGTGAATCTGAGGTGGGTAAGTCGGTCTCGGTTGATTCTTATCACTTCCAACTGCCAGTTGAGATTTACAAAAAATTGTTGTATTATTGATATGAACAACTTGGGTGAGATGGGATCTCCTTGTCTTACTCCTCTGCGGATCGGTATATCTGGACCTCGAACTTCTAGTTTGACTTGACTAAAGCTGTCCTTGTAAATGTTTTTTAGTACTGTTAAGTAATTTTCGTGTAATTGACATTTATTCAGAGCTTCCCATATTGCCTAGTGAGAAATTGTGTCAAATGCTTTGGTGTAATCAATGAAAGCAATGTAGAATGGCCTATTCAATTCTTTGTATTTCTCTGTTATTTATTGCATAACATGTATGTGGTCCGTTGTTGAAAATCTGGAACGAAATCCCGCTTGTCCTACTGGTTAGAACTCATCAATGTCCAGGCTCAGTCGGCTTTGCAAAATTGATGTGAAATGTTTGTATACGCTTGAGAGTAGACTAATGGGACGGTAATTAGCTATGTCCTGAGGGTCTCCTTTCTTGTAGAGAAGGATTATGTCGGACCTTTTCCATTGCTCCGGTACTTGACCTATGTCGAGAACCATGTTAAATAGGTATGCTAATGGATGAGCTAAGATGTCAGGACCTGCTTTTAACATTTCATTTTCAATGCCGTCAGGTCCGGGCGTTCTATCTGTTTTGAGTTTTTGGATGTATTTGGTGATTTCCTTGTTGTTCATTGGTATTAGATATTATATATTATTAGGTAATTTCTTATTATACCATCAGTTGTAGCGGTACAATTAACTGAGTTTAATGATTTTTCGTATAATTGCTTGTAGAAATCTGTGGGGTAGTTCATGATTTCTTGTCTTGTTTTAGTTCCTTTTGATTTTCATTTTAGGTTTTGAATCCAGTTTTTGTGCGTGGTAATTTCCTTATAGGCCTTTTTTGTACTTCTGTGTCCTTTCAGGTTAGTCTCAATTATTTTGTTTCCATAATCTTTGTAGTCCTTATCAATTGCCTTATTCGTTGATTTAACTGTCTGCTCAGTTATTCTCTCATCTCTTTAGTTTTATGTTTTGTTTTCAAAAGTTCAGTTCTTCTTGTGAGAAGATATGTAGCATAACCCTATATTAATTACTATTCTGTAACTGAGATCAAGTCAACCGTAACGATTACAAATAAATATACATATTAACATATTAGATGTAAGTTACACAAATCATGAGGAAAGATGAAAGTCTTATAACTACAAAAGTCTTAAGTATGAAGCTAGATAAAGGTATAGAGGAAGAACGAAAAAGGTATGGATAGTTTGTGTGAAAAATGATATGTATATAAAAGGAATGAAAACTAAGATAACATATGATAGGTTATGGTGGAAGAGGAAAACATGTTGTGCTGACGCTTATAAGGGTTCAAAGAAGATAATTATGTTACAATAGATTATTTATTTTTTAGAAATACAGCGATGACTTTCATAATTATTTCATTTATTACAGATGTTTCGGGACTACAAAAGAGATATGAGAGTGATTGGACACGATCAAACCATATTAATAGATTACGTTCAGAGTCATTCACCTTTAAACATTAAGCGTGAAGGAAGGATTACTATTAATGTGTAATCCTGTTATCATAGAATTATTACTGTTACTTAATTTGTAATTATTAAACTATAACTTAAAATGTGTCTTGAATATTTATTAATTGCAAAATTATGCGAAAAACATTTTTTCGGGTTGACGAAACATTATCAGCCTGTAGATTTATGACAACTTCACGGAGCTTGGTAGTAATCGCCAATGACATTTGCTGAAATTAAAATTGTGAGTAGAGCAAGCGCCCTGGAGGTTCCATACTATTTTATGTTCTATGTTTCATGTCCACGTATCAGCCATTGCGTGGCTGCTTGGTGCGTTTTTATTAAAAAAATATTATTTACCGAGTGCTTGCTTAGTGTACAGTCTGAAATTAATAGCAAATATAAATTTTCCACGATTTAATTCCAAGTGAAAATATAATTATATTTCAGAGATATTCAAATTTATGACAAAAGATAAGCTTAGAAATTTATATGTATATTTTTTAACTTGTTCGGCAAAATGATTACACGGAAACTGATGGAAAAAAGGGTACAGTCCATAAATAACGCCTACTGTTGGTCTTAAATAACAACGGCAGTTGTCGCTATCATGCCGACCTGCACATGTGCTCCTTCTTTTGAAGGACCCCATGTCAAGAGAAAGGGTACACACTGGCTGGGAGACAATCCCACATCTTTACTCGACAAAGATAAGAATTTTCGAACGTTTACGTTCTTACCGGTATGGTTTCTACAGTAATATAATGTATGAGATAATATATATGATACTAGCCTCTGCCCGCGAGTTCGTTCGCGTGGAATAGTTACTTTGAGCTAAAGCTAACATGCAGCGGAAGCTCTCAAGAGGAAAAAAACCCCGATTTCGAATATTTTTTATTGACGCTTCGCTCCTATTAGTCTTAGCGTGATAGCCTATAGCCATTCTCGATATATGAGCTATATGACATTGAAAAAATTTTTCAAATCGGACCAGTAGTTCCTGAGATTACCCCCTACAACGTCACAAACTTTACCTCTTTATAATATTAGTATAGATTAAATTTGACTACAAGTAAGTGATGATATTATAACTTTATAGTAATAACTTAGTAGGTAAGGCCATAAACTATAAGTATTCGATATTGATTTAAATTTTAGATTTCATGTCGTTTTCAACCAAAGGGCGTCGACATATCGACAGACAAACGAATACATAGAATTATGAAATCACTTACAATGACTACTAACTAACATCTTCGTAACTCTATAGGCGAGCAAGTAAGTTACCTTCACATTACGTCTTCAACCACGATATAATTGTCGTATCTGTAAGGTGTATTTCTATTCTATAAGTTATATATCTCGATATTATCTGTAATACAATGAATTTATGTCAAAAAACCAATTTCTCATTTTAAAGAAACTAATAATTCACACAAAGTTATTAAATACATTGCGCTGCATTTTATATAAGTTTCCAATAATACATTTCCGTTGAGTACATAAATGCAATTGTATGTATTTTATTTCAGCAGTGCATCTAACATTATCTTGTAAGAGTTACTGTGGTCTTCGTATGTGACATCTGCGTCAAATCGCTTTCGACATATTACTAACTTTTATATTTGTTTTCTGTTTGTGTCGTAAAAGGATTTTAAAGTGGTAACTTATAAAATAGATTGTAGCAGATCAGATAGAGAAATCTAAAGCCATTGCTATGCTACATCGGATTAAAACATATAGTCAGATAGGTCGTGAATCGCGTGTATCAGGCAACAACCCAAGCCGAGGTTTGCTGCGCACCTTTGAGCTAGTTGTCTAATAAAATCGGCTGAGTGCCTTAAGCGCTCGCCTTATTAGTCCGTAGAAGCTGTTAAGACCTTGCCAGGTCAATAGCGTTGTAATTTCGAAAAAAAAAATTGAAACATATCGATTGGTTTTGGTAGGTTAACAATTTGGGATTGTTTTCATTTTGTTTATATCTCAGATCCCTAAAGCCGTTAGATACTGTTAAACAAGTCACTATGAAAGTTATGTACATCCAAATGTTTCTACAGAGAAGATTACTATTCCATAGTTTTAACTATTAATACTAGATGGCGCTGTAACAAATCACTATTTATACTATTCAACTTATCGTCATGAAAATGGGTATGTATAAATATTTTGCATGCCAAATGCAAAAAGGGCCTAGCAGAGCAGTTAGAAGCGATTTTATGCTAAAAGGGCGCTAAATTTCTTTTTGCTTTGATATTTTTTTTATTTGAAGCTCTGACTGATTGCAAGTTGATTGATAAACAAAATAAATATTCGATAGTTGTGCATTTGAAACGTAGTATATTCTATACACGCGGTACAACAAAAATAATGTGTGCAAAGCAAACAGCATAGCTAGTTACGTTCTAAAAGAACGTAAGTGAACGTAAGAAAGATTTGTTATTGAGTTATTGTAAACTAACGTAACAAAAAAAAATGTACCACAAGAAACATGTCCTAGAAACCATGAATAGTCTAACATTTCAAAGGAATACCAAATACTGCGCAGTATGTTTTCAGTTAAACAAAAAGTGCCATCAGGTAAATGGAGCGGCGAAGAGACCATCTAATGAAAGTGAAAATTACTAAAGAACCCTTACTTTACACCTTTCTCGTTATGTGGGAAAAAAACCTGAATATTTTTCTAACAGTATATTACTTACTTTTGTAAAATAAGTATCACTACTGGGTGCCCAGTGGTCGACATTCGACCATAGTTAATTGATTTTTTAAAGTTTGAACTTTATTAGAGTTATTTTGTCAAAGGGTATACTTCTATAATCAAAGGTTTTCATCATGGCTACTTAGTTATTTGCCATTTGCCATGTTCTTTATTATATAATCATTTAAAAAAATCTTTGTGTAAATGAAAATGAAAATTAATCATAAATTCGAAACAAAAACCACGTGGTAAAGCTCAAATTTTAACCAAACATAATTTTACGAAAATAAAGAAATTTATCGCAACCCATGACACAATTTTCAAATGATTTTACACGACACCATGGGGTGGTATTACTGGGTGATATTGAATTAAATGTTGTCTGTTCATAATGAGAAATAATGATATGCCCAGTATCATCGTTTTGAAAAGTAATGGATACACAATACAATCAAATGGTGAATCCAAGACAAAGACGTTTTTAATACTACCATTAGCCTTTGAAAATAAATTCTTTTTTGTTGATACATGAGGTTGAATTGCAACATTGTAACCGCGAAGGTCTAAGTCATGGATTACTTTTATGATCAAAATTCTTATTTTGATTATACGAAGTATTATTTGGCTCATTTTTTTAGTGAGTTCACCATAAAAAATAATAAACATTACAATAATAGTTATATTTTATAATATCATTGTTGAATGTAGGATGAAAAATGGTAATTGGAACGTAAGAGTTAAAAAATACATACAGCCGAGCATAGCAACCTACTTCATAACCTCTTTTGAACTTCGTAATTATTGACGGCTGTCAAAATGTCTTTTTTATTAACATGTGTGTATATGTCGTGTAAAATTCAAGCATTAGTGTGAGTAGTGCTTATTTTAATAAATTTAATGTACTTCTAATGCATTTTATATAAAATAAATAAATAACCTTCTGCACTTCTCCGCCATATAAACTTTAACTATGCTAAATTTCAAGTTCACCCGTTAAGGGGAAATAGGTTAAAAAGGGGTACAATTTTTTTGCTTCACGTATTAATATATGGATAAATAGCGTTCTGCACTTCTCCGCCATATAAACTTTAACTAAGCCAAATTTCAAGTTCACCCGTTAAGGGGAAATAGATTAAAAAGGGGTACAATTTTTTTGCTTCACGTGTTAATATATAGATAGGGAGCAAGCGTCTAAGAAGTATAATTAAGAAATATATATCAAAATCAATTCAGTAGTTATTGCTTGATGCTCACACAATGGTAGACTTCATCATGTTATTTATATAAAAATAAAGATATATAAACGTCACCGTTTTGTGCAACGCAGAAAAAAGTCTTATAACAGTGGTTTCCTTTTAGAAGGAATAAAAAAATGCTGTTTTATTCGTTAATAGAAATAAATAATATCATGTATAAAGAAACAAAGAGAATTAAACTTGTGCTTATAGTATATATCAAATACGCGCCACAGTGGTTATTAACTAACATTATTATGTACCTATCTACTTATTATGTACTTTTTTGGTAAAATTAATTATACATTTACACAAGAACTAAATTAGACACTCAATTAATACTTAATTAAAAACGTTTTTTGTGATTTAAAAATATAATTAGTAGATGAATAGAATATAAGATATATTTAATAAATAACTGAACTTAGGTGTATAATGGTCGCTTTGAATATAGTTGTCATAATATCAGATTTTTGTAAAAACCGTGAAAATAATTGAAAACCTCTGTATTAAAATTAATTAGTATAAAGAAGCATATACTAGGAAGGAAGCTGTGACCATAATTTGTAGGTAATGAAACAGAGTAATTTTATCAAAAACATAAATTAAAATCAATGACGATGAATTGAAAGCACTATCCGATGAATATTCGTATCAGATGGAAGAAGAGCCAGCAGAATAATTAGTAAAGACTCGCTAAGTCACTTCAAAACGCTTCAAGGCCATGTGCATTATTCAAACTCATAATGCACTACGATATCAAGAACTACTTGAAAAACTCCGAAATGAAAGATCATACTCCACCTGCCGTATCCCCTAGAGATCGCTCCTTCTTGTTATCCTCTGTTTTGTTCTATTGCATATTACATAAATCAAAATGAAAATCACAAATGCTTCATTGAGTTCAGGCCCTAATAAGGCACTTATGAACGTCAAAACTACCACCGGTTTGGAAAACAACCAAGTCATCGAGAAGAACCGGCAGGAAACTCGATCGGGTACATTTTTTTACATATATATTTCCAATGCATCATACAATTGTATTTAGTAGATGCACAGAGAAGAATCGATTCCAGACATCATCTTCGTTCACATATTGATCCACTCTATAATATCCTTTTGACACTAAGACCCGCTTGACGTGGCTCTTAAATTTACAGTCCGGTAAATCAGTAACATGCTTTGGGACTTTATTGTAAACCTAACACTAATAACTGAAAAAACCATTACTGGTTTTGCTAAGTCTGAAACATGGGACGACCAGTTTGTTACAGTATCTAGTATTAAGATTATTCTGGTCTTTTACTAAATGCAGTTTTTCAAAGTTTTATGTACATACATTAAATTATCATGCTGCAGGATCTGCATTTTCGCTTGTACAAAGAAAACTTAAAATGGATCCAATTATGAATCACATCGAAAGATGCTCTCTGTTTCCAAGTTAGGATCCGAAAATTTCTGAACAGATAGGCAAAAGTTATTGCTAGCGATGGAAGATATTTTGAATAATACACGTGTAAGCAATTTTTTACTATAACCAATCGATTCCAGAAAAAAACGGCGGAAGAAAAATTGTACACTTAATATCTTTTAATTATTTTTTCTAAATTTTCCATGAGCACAGAAAAATATTGTTCACAATCATTTATTGTTATTTTTTGTAGATGTATAAAGGAGTTTCCATTTCTACTCTTTACTATTATATTCATTTGACATTAAAACAAGTTTGAAAAGTTGTTTAGATTATTGCTAGGGAAATTGGTAATGTATTTTAGGAGCCTTATTGGAGAACCTAACGCTACTACTAAACAAAAATTTATTCTAATGTAAAAACATGTTTACATAATTCCAGTATTCAAATTATGCCGATTAATCTATTTTATGTAAGTTTTTAAAATATACAAAGTATTCAGAATATATTAAAGAGGGCAGAGTAAAGATGCTAAATTCTTGTAACGTTTTCGTTAGTGATTCAGAAGTTCGAAATTTTAAATTATTCATGTTATTTTTCTCTTGTGTATTGTTTTCGAGAGATAAAATAGAGCCAAAAATATATGTTATCATATTAAATACATTATTATAGGGATAACGATATTACCTACATTTGGATAATGATATGAAGAAAAGTGTTTTAAGTAGTTTAAAAAAATATCATGAAGTAAAAATAAGTCTTCCCCGTCGGAAAGCCACTAGTCAAAAAAACCTGTCACGAAGCACCTATAGCCGTATTATAGCAATTGTGCCTTTGAATAAGTCTCTAGGCTTTATTAATTAACATCCTTGTGTATTTCAATTTAATATAATTATAGAATCAACTGAAAATGTATTCTCAACTAAAATAAATAGGTCAATTTACTAAAAAAAATAAGCTTGCCATTTTCTACTTTATATTGGTACAACACTTTTTTTTTCGAACTGACTATGCCATTGGCTTTGCAAGGCCTTCACAGCTTCATCGGACTACTATATAACACGTTTTAAGACGACACGTATTTGGCAACAATTATTTTCAACTAGAGGGTGGTATTCATTGCCAATTATTATAACGATAAATTCAGAAATAATTTTATTTGGTATTATTATATAGTCGACAAATCTGTTTTAATTATAACATATTAAAAAAAAGTGATAAAATATCGATTTTATAAACATACATAATTGAAGTAAACGTCGTATGCCCGATAAGCGTAATACTTTCTTAGATGGAATAAGTTAACAACAAGGTGACACAGATGTCACTTTTATAAGTTTATAAACTAAACAATATCTTTACAGTTTTGTAAATGGAACAAATGATATACATACTGTGATTGGTTAAAAAAATCATTTTTCAAATTCGTAAAAAAGAAGTATATTCCATATACATTGGTTTAAATTTGTTTCTGATTACAAGATTCTTGAGACATCAGTGATTAGGGCCAGCGCGCACTAGTTGCGGTGCGAAATAAAAATCGCACCGGACAAAAATCTATAACAGATGGTCCACGCACAGTGGTAAAATTTCTAGATAGTCTAAGAGCCAGTGAATGCCAGACCTTTCTTATTTTATGTTGATATTTATTATTTTTTATTGTCTCTTGAGAAAACAATTTTATTTTCCAAATAACACAAATAAATATTTCTCCCATGACGATGCCTTATTTTGTAAACTGCACAAGCAATAATAGTAAAACGTGTACTTGTGGTATAATATATTTACTGAGTAAATATAGTGATAAAGGGGTGCCAAAGAGCTAACTCACTATATATTACACTTCCACCCACTTGGACATATAATGCCTAGCACTTGCACCTATATTTAACCTATACGTATATCTGACGAGGGTTCGGAACTGTCGAAACTGTCTGGCTAAGGAGGGAACATACACGTTAGAATTCAGGTTTAACACTGTAACGTAATTTTAATTACAACTTATTAAAGTTTACAGATTTTTGGCAGTGATTGGTCACGATATCAAGTATCTGTCAAGAAATGTCGTGATTTCTAATATTATTCAACATTCCAGCATTTCATACATAAAATCAAAGAAACCGCACGGCGAGGACGCCTTTATTAAGTATATACGAGATATAGCAGAGTGTGGCAGGTGGTAGAGCCACGCTGAACCTATTACTGGTTTCAACATGAATGGGTTGGCTCACCTGGGGTAGTACTACCCTCTCACAGAAAACCGGCGTGAACTAACAGTGCTTGTATTATTGCGTTTTATTCGGTCAGTGAGAGCGTTGAAGCCTCCCCGTTCCCTCAGTCTGTCTATATGGCGCTTATTTAAAATAATTGAGATATAGTTACATTAGTTTATAAACTTAGTTATTAAAGGTAATGAAAAAAAGGTTTATAATTATTTTTTTATTAAAGTTTTTCGGCGATTTAATTTTTGTTAAAAAGTTTTTATTTATTAGTACGCATGTAAAACAACTCCAAATACGTCTTATTGAGTACAAAATACTTATGGTGACAGAAAACATGCCTATTATTAGGCCGATCACGTGTAATGTCATTATCAGCCAAGCCTTTCTACTTTACAAGGTTGCTAAACAATGAATAATAATAGAATGGAAAATCTATTTGTAATTTATAGTAGATATAAATAATTAAGATGATAAAAAAACGAAACTAATGGAATTCTGTATCAGCGTAAAACGTGAATTAATTTTATCATTTCCAATTGTATATTATTTTAACCTTGGTTTAACCATTGTTTATTAAAACGGTTGGTGTCTTTTCTTGGTTCATTTTAGTGGACACGTAAAGTTTTCACACCATTAACTTGTTCTGACCATTATGCGGGCAAATATTCGAAACTTCAAGGAATGTGTTCAAAGTTCCCGGGAATATTTTGAATACATTTTAGGCGTTTCTCGGGAAGTATTTTAAAGCTTCCAGGATTTTTTTCTTCTAATATAGGCACAAGATATGTTAATGGATATATGGATCTTTTCATAGTATAAATTGAACTTGCTTATGCTGTCTTTTTCCTTAGATTTTTTAAGCTATTCAACGGATTTTAATACAGCTTTCGGCAGTAGATAGAGTGATTCATGAGTAAAGCTTATAAGTTTAATACAAACATATTATAGTACAGTGGAATAATTGAAAGATTTGAAATATGATGTCGTAATAAACTTCCGATAATAAATATATGGAGGAGTTGTTGAGGCGTGTATGCTTGGTACACATATACGTTTCAACAACTCATATATATATGAATAGTTAGCTAGGTTAACTAAGATAGGTCGCGATTTTGCATGCAACAGGCAACAGCCAAGCCGAGATGTGCCGTGCACCCTTCAGATGGTTGCCAAGATAAAATCGGCTGAGTGCCTTAAGCTATCGCCTTAGTAGTCCGAAGCTGTTAAGATCTTGCTGGGACAATAGCGTAGTCATTTCGAAAAAAAAAAAGTCGTAATAAACGTATTTTTTGCGCAACTCACAAACGCTGACTAAACCATTCAAGATAGATCAAATTAATAAAATACGGAATTGTATATTTTGAAAAGATCGATAAAAAAGTCCGAAATGGTATATATTTATCTCTAAAGGATAGCCCACGGAAACAAAGTTATCTTTTTACACAAATAATTATGTGTTATTTACCAAACTATTTTATACAGTACAGTATTATTCCTTGTCCAATTAAATATATTACATACTTTGTTTAAGTCATATAGATCAAAACTGCCCTTAACAATGCCTCAGTAAAATGGATATTTCATTGCGCCCGCGAGAAGCTGGGGCGGGTCGCTAGTTTTATATAAAACCTGGGGGCCTACCCAAGTTGCTTATCGACAGTCACTAACGCAAATAGACAACGGAAAAATGTATGGAGATGACATATCTGAACGCTATATCACATGATAAAGAGAATCACTAACGCAAATATAAAACGGAAAAATGTATGGAATGACATATCTGATCGCTATATCACGTGATTAAATATAGAACACGGAAAAATGTATGGAGATGACATATCTGAACGCTATATCACTGTCATCTTCATACATTTTTCCGTTTTCTATTTGCGTTAGTGATTGTCGATAAGCAACTTGGGTAGGCCCCCTGGCTATGAATATCTCTCTCTTGGAATCCTATGTTCCTAAACTGTCGGGGCAGTGGGCAGACACAATGCTTCTCTGTCTAACACAATGCTTCTTCATATCAATGTGTCGAAGGCTTGATACTAATTTATGTATAGATTTTTTTATCTCTAATATGGTGGATCTAGTAATGTTCCGGAGGCCTTGTACTTTCGCCTCTCGAGTGTGTCGTAGTGATAGAGATGTGAGATTAATGGAAAAATATCGATTATTTAGGAATCGATTTTTATTTTTTCAATAATAATCGATTTGTCAAAAATCGATTTTATTGAAAATAAATAATCGATTTGTGGAAAAATCGATTTTTATAATATTTAAAAATAGTCATGCTTTCCATATTCCTATAATAAACCTAAAGATTCAAAATAACAATTTATCAGATTAAGAATCAAATAAAATGATACGCATCAAAAATAACCAGTTGAAAACAAAATAAAAGTGAATGTTCCTTTAAACTTTTAAGGTAAAGAATATAGAAACTAAATACCATAGAACTTTTATGTACTATTAAACATTATATCGTAATAAAAATGAAATGATAAACATCCTAACAAAATGACAACATTATTAATTCTAACTGTAAAATTCAAAACAATGAAGTTCTCTTTTAAATTTTCATATTAATTATAGTGTGATTGACAAAATTAAAATTGAAGAATTTGTTTATTGAATAATTTCAATAATAATTTATAGTTTTTTAAACTTATCGATGTCGAGTTTGCCATAAGACATTTTTAGTGAACATGTTGAAGTACATTGTACTCGCATGACAGACCTTTTTAGTTTTATTGAAATTTTTAATTTTAGATTGTTAGAGCGGTATTTGGCTGTTATAAGAACCACAACAATCATTATAAGATATAGACTGCGTTCCGGTAGTAGCTCACAACGCTCACGCTCACGACCGCGAGTTTTCCCGTTCCACTAGCTCGCGAGCGTTGCGATCGTAAGAGCTAATGGAACGCATTTGTGGGCGTTTTGAGCGTTCAGATAAATAATAAAAATGGCGATCTAGAAAAATAAAACAAAAACTTTGAGAGGTTAAGTTACACTTTGTAAGTCTTAACAGTAAATTCATATAATTATGAAATTCATTTAAGTATATTAAAGAAACAATGTATAATTCAATTTTTTTATTTTAATTATCATAAAAACATACAAAATGACTTTATTGGTTAAATGAAAAATATTAAATTACCATGAAATAATTATAAATTAATTTTTAAATTGAATTTTAGAATTCACAACATTTTTCAAAAGAAGTAAAATTATCAAAACTTTATTAACGTATTTCATTTCATATTTCATTTACGTATTTCTATACAATATGTTATTTAATATAAATATGCTATACCGTATCAAGTAATGACATTTTCACGGTCGCCATCTTTATTGAGAATCCCGCCAATTTTGACAACGCTCATGTCGACCCACGTCCAGACATGGGGCGTCGTGAGATTCGCGTGAGCGTATGTTATGACGTCATCAATGACGTTTTCGCCACGACCGCAACGCTCGCGGTTGTCTAGTGGAACGGCGAAAAGGGCGTTGTGAGTGTTGTGAGCGTCTCCCGGAACGCGCCCATAGTAACTCATGTTGCTTTTAAGGCAGTGGGATGTTTTCATTCTATGTTCTTTTTTAATTTGTAGTTTCACTACAAAATTTTTCATTCTATCGAACAGGACATGTATATTACTGTGGTATTATTATTTTTCGTTATAAAATACTTTCGCCAGCTCTTTTAGGTGTTTTGCGACTAGAAAACATTTTAAATTCTTACAAATATATTATCTCACTATGCTCACTCTTCAATTGTAAATAATAATGAACTTATCTTGAGTTTTTTTTTATCCGTCGCATAGATGTTTATGAAAATCGATTTAAATGCGTAAATTATATAATCGATTAAAAAAAAATCGATTAATATGAATATAAACATCGACAATAAAAAATCGATTATAATAAAATAATAATCGATTTAAATAAAAATCGATTATTTTTTAACATCCCTACGTAGTGATACCGGGAGTAGTCATTAACACATGTAATGAAGAAGTAAATGCACATTATAATTTTTATACGTCACATAAATGTTTAACTGTTAGTCAATTAAAATCGTGCACTTAAATTTTAATAACCACGAATATTTATTATATGTTTAGAGACATCTATTAATTATAGTATAAATTATCTAAATAAACATCATAATATGTACTTAGGTCACGACGCTTATGCGATATCACAGATTTACAAGGATTGCGCGTTTGACGTTATAAATTTGTACTCGTGCTTTGTAAGGTTATGTTATAGTGACCAATCATTTATTTTTTAATTTGGGACACAATATAAAAGTTTTTTCTTTTTTTATACGTAAATTAAACTACATTTAAAATAAAGTCAAGGCAGTTGTAAGAACTGCCGACAGAAATGAAACTCAAAGAAATGTAATAAATGTATTAACTTTTTCATATTAATTATAGTGTATATGACCATATTAAAATTTCAGAATTTATTATTAATATATTCATGCTTGCGTAGCATGCCATGACACGAAATTGTATATTTATTTTCTGCCAAAACATACCGCTCAGCGCGTCTAAAGAAGTCACTTCAAAAGCATACTTAAAATAACACGATTATATTCATAATTTCAAGCTGAGATCTCTTTTGTATTGTGTCGCAAAGACATACGCAAAAAAACAGTATCTCTAATTAACATCCAGGTCACGAAAACCAAAGGTTGTGTCGCAACAAATCTTGATTTCACTTGGATTTTTGTGATAGCGTTATTGTAACGATTTCACAAGAGTATAATACAAACAAAATCAAGTATCAGGTACGAAGTGCATGATGTCATTACATCAGCCCGTAAGAGATTCACTGCAGTATTACCAGCCCACAACATATTGGCGATTTCATTTTCCCAGAATTTTATATTTTCTCACAGACAGTGGTATTATAGAAATATATCTCAGGTGTACGATTCCTTACGATGTTTTCCTTCACGGTCATACGATAGTGTTGCCAAGTTAAATTAGTAAATGTACAAGAATTACGAAAAAAAACCTTGATACCTACCGAGTCCTAAACCTGTGGAAATCGAATTGACATTTCAGAGGTCAAATCAATCGGCCACTATGAAATACATAAATCTTATAAAACTATTTTTTTTATCAAATTGCGACAAACAAGACTACATTATATCTGATGGTAAACAGTGTAATTCAACATCAATGATAACCATAGAGTTATATAAATTATATAATTACTCAGCGGTCGCCTGTGTCGCTTTGTGTTTGTTTGTCATATCAGCAGCTGGATATACATAGACAGATCTCGAAAGGTGATAAGTCAAAATTAAGTTACTATAATGGGTTTATTATCATCTATATGATGGTCGTGACTGAGCTTTGAACAAATTTCTACCTTATTGTTAGTTATGAGAAACACATTGGCTTATGTTAGAACACGACACGTCCAAACTTGGCAGTATTGCGAGTATTTAGTTGGTGTATGATGATCGCAGTTGACGTGTTCTATCATGCCACAACCATTTAAACAATACAATAACTTGGAAGTGTTGGTTTTTTTTTCGATACGACTACGCTATTGACCTAGCAAGGTCTTAACAGCTTCACCGAACTACTAAGGCGAGCGCTTAAGGCACTCAGCCGATTTTATTTTGGCAACCAGCTCAAGGGTGCACGGCACACCTCGGCTTGGCTGTTGCCTGTTACATGCAAAATCGCGACCTATCTTAGCTAACCTAGCTAACTATTCATATATGTATGAGTTGTTGAAACGTATATGTGTACCAAGCATACACGCCTCAACAACTCCTCCATATATTTATTATCGGAAAATTGAGGGTTTTTCAGTTCGATAAGGGAAAAAAAGTAAACCCTTCCACTTTCATGTGTAAGCGTGTAGGCGTGCACGTGTGTGGGGTTGATCGTGTAGTGTTGTAGCGGTGATGTATATTTGTGTGTCACCGTATTACACAAGCAACGCACTCAAGGGCTCCCTACCGAGAGATCGAACCTAGGCTTAAGCCGCTGCCGTGGGAGGCCTAATCGGGTCACTGGAAGTGTTGGGTAAAATCAATAAACTTGTTACAAACGAAGCAACGTGCTTGATAATTAATTAAAAGAATGTCTTTGTGATGATTTGCGATGATTTAGTTAACAACAATCGAGAAACAACTGAAACTTGTATTTATAATCATTATTATACAAAAACTCAAGATGCACACTTAACGACTCACAACAGGCATACAAAAATGAGTGCACTATGTAGTTATTTCAAAAGAACCGTGTCGCTTTCGTCCTTGTAAAATTAACTTTAAATCATTCAGGTAAGGTTGGTTTTGCAAAATCATAAGTTTTTCGCGTAGTGTATGTATATTGTGGAGTTTTGCGTTCGGTTTCGAGCGCTACTTTTTTTTGAAACTGTGTGTCTTCGGTTTTTATATGTAAATGTTTATAATACAATAAAATTAAACGTTCACTATAGCTATCTTAATTATCATCGTCAATAAGCATATATTAATGACATAGTGCCATTAAAGTCATTTCTTTTAGTATAAAATCAAGTAGAAAATGCCCTTATATTCACCATTTAGAACAAACACAATTAATTATTCCTGTAGAGTATATATATATATATATATTACTTCCAAAGGTTTAAAAGAGTGCTATTTTGCATTGTTGGTAGTATTTTTAAAAGAAAAATACTATATATGATTTAACACATTTTTTATTAAAACTAATAACAGAACAAATGTCACGCTCGAAAATAATAGTATAAGAACTTCAAATGTATTGAGTATGAGTCGATTTTTTTGTATTGAAAGGTTAAAGAGAGGTCACTTGGTATTTAAGTGATTATGTAGTCTGGAAAAAACCTTTTGATAGTTCCTAAATGTTAATTTGTTTTGCCGACTATGTTAATAATATAAACAGCTAAAGTTTTGTTTGTCATAAGATAATTCGAGAAACCACTGATTCAATATCTAAAATTATTTCAGTGATAGGAAAATGTACCATGTCCGAGTGATTTAGGATATTTTTTTATTAAGTAGTATTGTTTTTTTCAATTTGTAACGTTTTTCTTATTATATTTATATTTATTTGCCATGTTTGCGTTATATATATGCAATTGATTTATCTATTGTTTATACAAACAAAGTTCCGAAAGGTCTGAAACAATTTTGTTAAGACTTTTACTGGTAGAAAGAAGACTTTTCGGAATAATATGTACAAAACATATCATTATAGTATACTATGACGCTAATGGCTTCGTTGTAAAATAGGTATAAAAAAGAATACAATACTGACAAAGATAATGAAATACTGATCCAGTTATAAAAGAATAAAATAAAAAAAACCAACGATCAAAAATAATCCATTTGAATTATAATTCTATATAAATATAATAAATAATGAATTATAATAAAATAATTCATCTGAAATATGTAGTTGAAATACAACGATGTCACAGTAACCTGCTCACTGAACTATACAAATAAAAAATAATTGTTAACAAAAATGTGACTCGTAAACCCGAAACGTTTGGTCACTTTTATATTTACTTCACGCGCTAAATACTACCGTAAAATTCACTTTAACATTTTAGTGTTATTCGAACTTTCACGCGGTACTTACTGATCGTTGATATGAGAAATTATATTTACTTATATTTTTAAAATAATTATTAGTTAAAATGCACGGTTATGAGTGTTTAATTGTTCTTGTATTTTTGTACCCAGTGTTTGTTTTTACGAGTGTGTTACGGAATGAATTATTTCCATTACACATAGTGCATTATAATGATTTTCATGCTAGGTTAGTGTCTTTGTTTTTAATTTAACTCAATATATTTAATATTTGTATTTTATTTATTTGTTTTTTTTTTATGATTAAAAGATCATAATAAAACACTGAATATCACGTCGTCCAAATGTTTGCTTATTTATCTTACTACGGCTGGGTTGCAAATTTCGTTATATATTTAAAAGAATTTTGAAAAATTGTAATTTAAATTATATTTTGAGTAAATTTATGACTACGAATATTTTTAATAACTAAATATTACAGTCTAAAATACAGCAAATATTTAAATTAAATATTTTTGTTATATAATGCCTCACATAATGTGACCTTATACATCTATACTAATACAAATATATTTAATATAGTATATTATATTATAAAGAGGTAAAGTTTGTGACGTTTTAGGGGGTACTCTTAGGAACTACTAGTCCGATTTTAAACAGTTCAGTGTTATATAGCTCATTTATAGAGGAAGATTATAGGCTATGCATTATAACGCTAAGATCAATAGAAACGGATCACCGATGAAAAATGTTTCAAAATCGGGATATTTTTCCTCTTAAGAGCTTCCGCTGCATGTTAGCGTTAGCCGAAAGTAACTATTTCTACCCGGACGAAGTCACGGGTAGGGGCTAGTGTTAAATACAGTACAAAAGTAATAATAATATATAATGCATCTCACCTAGAGACCATGTAATTTCTAATTAGAAAAAGAATTATTCAGAACTTGATCACAGAGGTTATTAGAGGTAACTTCCTACGAACAAAGTAATTGTACCTATTTATAATAAAATATATATGTTAGTATTGCATAAATAATGAAATAATATTTGTACATTCTTTATGTATCACGTAAAAACTAAAGATTTGATTGTGACAAGGTTTTATATGTGATTTTTTCACAGGACATTTTTTTAACTTTATTTTTGTCAACCAGTCTTTCAGATTATTACTGCCATTGTCGTGTAGTTAATAATATTACAAGCATCGTGTCATTATTTCAATATTCTAACAAAATGGTGGATCTCTTGGTAGAACCTTCCAGGGAGTTTTTGTGGCATCTCAGAATTTCATGCTCTGTGGTATTATTTCCATTCACTTCACTTATGCACAACAAACTCTATATTACGTAAAACACCACCAAATTTACAAAATATAGTGTCAAATATCACAAGATTATGAATAGAATATAAAATCCACTACATGACAGACTAAAATTCCGCCAAAAACTCCTTTACAGGACTTAATGGTTAAGTTTAAAATAGGTTAATAAAGGTTAGATTTTATATAATTTTTTATCTTTTCCCGTTTGACTACAGTTGGTACATTGATGCTAAACACGCTAAATTTAGAATGGGACTGGCTCTTAAGTGCAATTGTCGAAATACACATATAAGGTATTATCAACTTCAAGATGGTAATGGTAAAAGATAGTGATAATTTGTTGTCTAGCACCTATTGTTGGTATAGAGGTATTTTGCTTTAGAGCTATAACCTTTTTACAATTATGAATATTTATTAAACGTATAATATATCAAGTAGGTTAATAATTATAATAAAACTTTGGTAGTGGATAGATATCAGTATATAAATGTATATGTATAAAAAACTAAACAATATATACTCTCACAGATTGAAAAAGAAAAAAAAAAACAAATAATTAAATAAAAATCATGACTTCCACCTCCATACTGGTAATATGCATAAAATGATAATGGCATGATCAAAACCAAAATATTAAGCTTCTTTCAAAGAAAGGGGACTGTTTATTTGATAACGTTTATATTAGATACATAGAGAAATTAGAAATTCCAATTCATATAACGTGGTGATACATGCCGTGGCGATGCATCGCCACGCCAAAAGTCGGTCTGCCTCGCTGCGCCGCTATAGATGTGTCACATCAAAAATGTAGTTACAAATTAAAAAAAATATGACGTCGACAAACAACGCCACCTTCCGGATCCGAAAATAGCTAAAAACAATTTAAAAACCATCTGACCCAATAAAAATAAATACGGTCAATTTTGGTTAGATTACAAAGAATAACGAATAAACGGACGAGTTTTTGGCGAGATCTTAGTCTGTCATGTAGTGGATTTTATATTTTATTCATAATCTTGTGTTATATGACTATATTTTGTGAATTTGGTGGTGTTTATAGTTAGCTTATTGTACATAAGTGAAGTGAACGGAAAATAATACCACAGAGCATGAAATTTTGAGATGCCACAAAAACTCCCTGGAAGGTTCTAACAAGGGACCCACCATCTTGTTAGCATATTGAAATAATCACACGACGCTTTTATTATTATTGTACTATCCATTGAAAGGAAAAATTGACACTGGCAAGTGCTTCTTCGGAGCCAAAACAAGAAGAAGAAGAATACACGGACATCTGTATTTAAAACATAATTAAATCCCGCTCGTTTCATTGTAAATTTAAAAAAAGGCTTACTTACCTATCCAAAAAAGCGTGTAAAACTAAAACAATCTACGAAAAATCTCCAATCAAACGGTCATAGTCCTATGGAGATACATTTAATAGTTTTGACTTTGTTGAACTTCAAACAAACTGAATGCGTATGCAGTAGTTTGAATATTGAATTAAATGTAGTCTGTTCATTATGAGACATATTGATATGCGCAGATCATCGTTTGGAAAAGTAATGCATCCACAATACAATCAAATGGTGAATTCAAGATAAAGGTGTTTTTAATACTACCATTAGCTTTTGACATAAATTCTTCTTTGTTGCTACATGAGGTTGAATTGCAACATTGTAATCGCGGAGGTCTAAGTCTTGGATTACTTTTATGAACAAAATCCTTATTTTGATTGTATTTGGCACATTTTTTTATTAAATCATCATTGGTAAATGGTAATTGGAACGTGTTAAAAAATATATACAGTCGAGCATAGCCACCTCTTTCACAACCTTTTTTGAAGTTCGTAATTATTGACTGTTGTCAAAATTTCTTTTTTATTTACATGTGTGTATATGTTGTGTAATATTCAAGCAGTAGTGTGAGTAGTGCATATTTTAATTTATTTAATGTACTTCTAATGCATTTTATATAAAATAAATCGAAATCGATGAGGAGGACTATATATAAAATAAACAGCTTTCTGCAGTTCTCCGCCATATAAACTTTAAATATGCCAAATTTCAAGTTCACCCGTTTACGGGAAATAGGTTAAAAAGGGGTACAAAGATTTTGCTACACGTATTAATATATAGATATGAGATTAGTTTTTGGATAAATACTTCTTTAGGCACATTGACCGATATTGTTTGAATACATTTATAATTTCGCGTCATAACATGCCACGTAAGATTGACCGGCCGTATTGTGTTTTGCGTGGTTTACGTCAGACTATCCATGCTCAGTATAGGGACCTGTGTACATGTAATATTGATATTGCTGGCTTCAGCATGAATGGGTCGGCAAGCCTGATGTAGTACCACCCTCTCTGAGAAAACCGACGTGAAGTAACAGTGCTTGCATTGTTGCGTTTCATTCGGTCAGTGAGAGCGCCGGAGGCCCACCTCTCTTCACCTTCCCTCTCTCTTCTTCCCTTCCTCCTCCCCGTCTCCTCACACAGGCTGGCAACGCACTTGCGACTCCCCTGGTGTTGGTCCCCTGGTCTATGGACGATGATGATCAATTAACATCAGGTGACCTACTTGTTAGTTTGCCACAGATATTATATTCGGGAAAATACATATGAAAACCACATTAATGTTGATAATTTCAAACAATCTGAAATTGAAATATTGTCATTCACACTATTAATATGACAAATTCAAAATACACTTATTTTATTGTTTTAAGTTTTCACTTCTACCAGCAGTCTTTATGACTGATTCGGCTTATTTTTTATATGTTTGTCGGTTTGTGTATCTAGATTTAACACAAAAATAACTTACGCGAATTGTAAATAATTGCATACAACGTAAGTCATTCTCAATTCGATATACGGGAAGTCATTGTAAAATGTGAACGTCGCCATTTGAGTGATTGCTATCATTTGATGCATTGTCTTTAATATTTGTTTTCCTCCTAATGTGAAAATTTATTCAGAGATACGAACTTGAATACTACCGCGACCTTGAAGCGTTATTTCTGAGATCTACTCGTTTCAATTATTATTCGTTATCAGAATTTCAAATTACAGTACAACCTTGACCCGCGATAGCGATGTAAAAACTAATATCTTCATATTGAGGTCAGGTCTTAGTGAGATCTGATGTTAATTGCTTAATTTTATACACCAGTATTGGTATTTCAACTACTTCACTTTTTAACTATTTTTTGGTTGGTAGAGCCACGCTGAAGCTATTACTAGTTTCATCAGCATGAATGGGTCGGCTCGTCGGGGTACTACCACCCTCTCACAGAAAACCGTCGTGAACTATCAGTGCTTGCATTGTTGCGTTTCATTCGGTCAGTGAGAACGCCGGAGGCCCACCTACTTTATTCGCTTCCCCTCTACCTCCTGTACCGACACAGGCTGGCAATGCACTTACGACTCCTCTGGTGGTCCTGGTGTCTATGGGCGGTAGCGGTCACTTAATGTCATGTGACCTACTAGTTCGTTTGCATCCTATGTTATATAAACAAAAGAACTTTTCTTTTTGGGGTTGGGGGAGGGGGAAGGGAAGAGGAGAGATTGGCTCCGGTGTACTCACTGACCGAACGAAACGCAGTAATGCAAGCACTGTTACTTCACGTCGGTTTTCTGTGAGAGGGTGGTACTACTCCAGGCGAGCGGACCCATTCATACTGATGCCAGTAATAGCTTCAGTATGGCTCTACCACCTACTAAAGTTCAAAATGTAGGTTTTTAATTCGGATGTATTTTTTGATATCTTTGTTACCTCAGAAGTTCGTCATTTATAAATAGATTTCTAAAAAAAATCTTTGTTGGAAAAGGGATATTCTCAAGGTGGTCGCGTTTGGGTTATATTTATATAAAAACAATCTTGTCACGTAACACAATCACTTATTTAAATTACAACTGACTATAATCGTGGGTGGGTGTACTAACCACAGTAGCCAAGTATCCGCGAATTAATGTACCTATTTCCTTACTATATACTAGCTGTTCCCACGACTCCGTCCGCGGAACCCAATGCAAAAACAACGACTAATAAGATCATCTGAATGTATTAAGTCCATTTACTTATCTACTTTTCTCTCGTACTTAAATCAAGTTGTTATTAAGATTACAATAACTTTTGATAGAGTGAACCGATTTTAATGAAACCAAGAAGTAAATGTTACTCAAGGATATGCTTTGTGACTTATTTTGTGGGATTTTATCGTGCACGCAGTAGTTTAGCAGCGATGAGTGTTAAGACAAATAGACATTTCTAAAAATTGGAATGTATTTATTATATATTCCAAGACATCTACAACTGTTTTTTTTTTACAAGAATGTAAAAAATACAGACACATTCTACTAACATCCTTATTACTACGTATAATAAAACAAAGTTCTCTACTACATCTGTCTGTTTGTCTTTCGCGATAAACTCATAAACTACGGCACAGATTTTGAGGTGAGGTTTAAAATATAGCCAAAAACTAGATCATATAAGAAAATTGTACTCTAGGACGTTTTGTTATTGACTATTACATTATATGTTCTATATTCTTTTGTAATTATTTTAAATTTATCCTCCAATTGGACATTCGTATGTCGTTAGACCACCTTACTGAGAATCGGTATTGCTTTTTTATTTGCTCTGCATGAACAAATTAAGGCTCAGTGATAGTTGTAATGTCGATCTATGTTCGCACTATTAGAACGATCTTGAGGCTTCGATAAACGAAAACTTATAATAGGCACTTTTTGTAACTCTCGCCTGGCTAGCTACCACCTTCAGGCATTTGTAGGTGTGTTTTGCAATAGTACACGTGAGTCAGTTCTACTTTTAGCATATTTCCAGTTTGTAACAGGTTATCATTTATCATTAGATGAGATGGTGGTTCTTTTTAATACAACAGGAAAAAAACATTCCGGTCACCTGCTGTTGTTAAGTGATCACCGCCGACCATAGACACTAACAACACTAGGGAAGTTGCAAGGCGTTGCCAGTCTGTGGTTGTGGGAGGGGTAGGTGGTGGGGAGTAGGGAGAAGCGAGATAGGCCTCCGGGACTGTCACTGACCGAATGAAATGCACCAATGTAAGCACTGAAACTCTACGTCGGCTTTCTATGAGAGGGTGGTACTACCCCGGGCGGGCCGACGCATTCAGGCTGAAACCAGTAATAGCTTCAGCGTGGCTCTACCAACTACAAGATAGAGGTGATCAAAATCTATAAACAATAAATAAATAAAAAGATAACTTTCTTACTTCTGTTTACAGTCGTCGTTTTTAACTGCCTTATAACTCATTTATTTTAAAATGTATTGTATTTATATAGTATGAGTGAGTCCGGCGCACGTTGTCCCGCGATGATAATAAAAAAAACCTTGACAGACTCTATAAACACTCCGGTTTCGTATCTCATGAATCTTTTTATCTACTAGTGAAATCCGCATTAAAATTCGTTCAGTAGTTTTTGAGTTTATCGTGAATAGACAGACAGACATAATAGAGGACTTTCTGTTATATTTTTTTAATCGAAATAACTATATACTATTGTCCTAGCAAGGTCGTAACAGCTTTACCGGATTACTCTGTTATAATATGTAGTGATTCTACTGACGTAAATCAAGTTTAAACAAATCTAGAGCATTTAAATTTTTTTTTTTATAAAATACTCTAGTCAATAAATACTGGAGAGTATTATTTTGTCCTTTACAACGACGATATAATCTTATTATTATTCCGTATCTTATTGCCTTACTTGTTACAATATCCTCAATCTTAGAAGGTTAACACAAAATTCCAGAACTTTTCGCATTTGTGTTATACAGGTTTTTGTCATGACGGCATCTTTTTTATTCGTGTCATTGTATTTTTGCGTTATTATTACTTATATTCGTGTGACGCTTAATCAATTTCAAATACATAATTATGTATAATTGTTTGAATAATTGGTTACTATAAACAATGAATACGCGCGGTCAAGGTAACTAGACCCTATTACGAATTTATCTCTTGCATAATCGAAAAATATATCCAGGAAATATGGTAAAACTCTTGTATTTGTAATAAATAGATATAATGTAGCTATCATAAGAGTCTGATATAAATAAAAGTAAATTTTGTATAAATATAATGTAAAAAGACATTATATCCAATCTAACTTCAACAAAATCCTTTAAATGACATCAAAACGAGGAAATTTAATAACGCAATTTATCACTTACATCAATTCCTTGTTGTGAGTATATTGTAGTATGAACTCATAGCGAGTTAAGCTGCGGTAGAAATTGCAGCTTTTAATTTCGTCATAAATTACCTAATACGACTTAATATTGCTTGTAATTTATTAGTTAATGAAGTATTTGATGAGTTATCTATTATTTCTTATGTTGCGGATAATAATCGCATAGTTAAAATTTAAAAGATAAAAATATACTTTAAATTTTATTTAAAAAATTATGCAAAATTAAGAAACTATTGCCGAAATATCTTTACAGATTTGAAGAAACCTCAGTTAAATATGCAGTATGTGAAACTAACGACACAAGATGCTTGGGTGGATTTGCTCGCCTTTACCAAGAAATCCACACGCTGTTAAGAGATTATCCAGATGCACTACTTTTAAATGCCGGCGACACATTTCAAGGGACCTACTGGTATACTTTCTTCAAATGGAATGTAACACAGCGTTTTATAAATATGCTGCCGAATGATGTTCACGTAAGTAACGATATAAAGAAATTTTGGATTTCTGTCGACAATGCCTTTAGTTTTTTTATGGGGAATTCTCTAAGGGATATCCTTCTACAATGCAAGTAAGTATGGGCTATATCTGATTCATAACAACTAAAACCCCATGGTGTCGTCTCACACACCTCTTGGCCGGGGAGCAGGAACTGCCTATAGCACTGTATTTGCTTCTGCGGTACGTGTTTGAAGGGGTTTCCAATGTGATCTGAGGGATAAAGATAAAAGACACCTCAAAGATGTCGTGTGTTATACCTCACCCCACCCCCGATTGACGGTGGGAATTGCATCGGAATAATGCGCCTCAACCACACGGATCTGTGCATAAGCCGCCAGAGCGACGGACATCTCCATGTCCATTTCCCTCAGGCCCTACCAACGGCATCCGAAAGTCATCATCTATCCATCGCCACCGTGAGAAAAACCTTTAGCTTCTCCAATGTTCTAGAAAACATAAGCATATCAAAACACTTCAAATTCCACTAATAAGCTGCAAGTAATTCTTTATTGAACATTTATAGGCGATAGGTAACCACGAGTTCGACGATGGCATAGAAGGCATAGTACCTTACCTTCAGGCACTCCAGGCACCTGTAGTAGCGGCTAATTTGGACTCTAGTAAAGTGCCATCTTTAAATGGCTTGTATCAACCTCACGTGATTATCACACGGAATGGTAGAAAAATTGGGATTATTGGCCTTATCACTACTGAGACTAGGGTAAGTCAATATAATACTAATACAGTAGAAATTGCATTAGGTAAATTGCATTTTTCGGCTGGTGTTAGAATAAATACTCGGAAAAAATGTTAATATGTCATAATCTTTATCATCGAACCATGTATGTCGATGGACGAAGCCGAATTAATTATTGGTGATCTATATCAAGGTGTTCACGAACTCTTATAACCTTCGTACCACAACACCCTAAGAAAACCTTGTAATCAGTATATACTGCATTCAAAATCAAAATATCTTTTATTTAATTTATGACCTGAAAAGGCGTTTATGAACGTCAAAGCTACCACCGGTTCGGAATACAACCTAGTCATCGAGAAGAACCTGCAAGAAACTCGATTTGGTTTATCCTTTCATTTCATATATTTTTACAAAACATGAATAGTTACATTCGTTATTAGTGGATGCGCAGAGAGGGGCCTCATTTTCAGACATCACAATCGTTCACATATTGATCCACCCTATAATCGTATATAGTAATATTGTATATTGTTTATCTGTATGGTATTGGGCTGTTTTTCATCGTAGTGACAAAAGTAACGTAGACCACAGTTAACCTAAGATCAAATGGTAGTCGTCGATATCATATTAGTTGGCAAGCTTTGCTGGAGAGTTACTGTGATAGATTTCTCATCGCAAGCATAGTGATAGAGATTTTACCACCGCGCTTGATTATTGACTATACGAATATGAATCCAGAATGCCTGTCTTAAGCGTTGCCGCTATACCTGACGGTCGCGATGCAGCCTAATGCAAATAGCCACATACAATATAAATTTAGTAGACTGGAAAAATCCTTAACCATCGATGGAATTTTGTATCTTAACACTTAAGTTTTGGATTTTTACTTGCTTATTACTGTCAGCGATTTAAACTTTGAAAAATACACAGTTCTATATTTTTGGTGGTACTACAAGGACATTTCTCAGGCTCATTCCTCAAAATTTCCCTTAACGTCAGCCGATAGTGTTAAAGATTTAAAAACCTAAGCTATTCGAGCACCACGACTTCTATTAGTACTATAATATTTTTTTATATTTAATTCGAAGACGTCCTCAAATCCGGGCGGTGCCGTAATCTTGGATCCAATTCCAGTAGTGCAAAGGGAAGCGCAATTATTGACTGAGAAGGGAGTGGACATAATCATAGTTTTATCGCATTGTGGAATATATGTTGACCAGTGAGTATAATTTATAATCTACTAGCCCCTGCCTGTGACTTCGCCAGCGTAGTAATTGTTACTTTGGGCTAACGCTAACACGTAGAGGATAAAAATCCCGGTTTTGAAGCATTTCTCATTGGTGTTCCGCTCCTATTGGTCTTAGCGTGATGATATATAGCCTAAAACGTTTCTTGATAAATGAGCAATATAACATTGAAAGATTTTTTTAAAGCGGACCAGTAGTTCCTAAGATTACCTCCTACAACGTCACAAACTTTACATTTTTATAATATTTAGTATAGATAAAACTCAAAAGATCTGATTAGCTTCATTTTGTTTGTTTGAGGCAAAAAAGTTCTTGGATGACTCTTTTCAAACTTCCATGACACTTATCGTTATCTTTTGGCCAATTTTGATAACGTACTCTATGTATGAGGCGATTTATTATTCAAATTGCTTTAAGGTTTCATCAAAACGCGTTTAGGAGTTTTATGCAAAACAGTTACATATGTCCATATAAATTTCAACCTTCCTCGTTTGTAATAGAGATCATGTTAAGATATTTATTTTTTGAATGGTTACGTACGCAAAGTCCAAACAAAATATCACTTTTACGCGGGCGTACCGTGTAATACGATGGGTATCACGGATTAAAAGAAGCCGAGGGATATAAATAAAATCATTATATTATACAATTACAATAAATAACACACATTTTAAGCGTCCGAGACAATTTACAGTGAACGTAGACCCAATTAATTATTTTGTAATGTTTCATTTGTATGTTAATTTTATATTTTAATAATCATTATATTGACCGTAAAAACTAGTTTTATATTACAATTTATTATAGTAATCTAAATAAATAAAATAGGAGCTAATTGGATAACATATCAAAGCACAGCCCAACTTACTGGTGCTGGACCCAGGGTCATAAAAACTTGCATACAAGTTTCCTTTATGTTACGAGTATAAGTGTTCAATTCCTTATGGCTCTCTAAGGAAAAATTTTTGGGAACTCAACCTTTAAGGTGTTGAAAATTTTTCCATCAGTTACTTATTCTTTTATATATATCGGGAGATTACTATTGACCTGCGTCCATACTATTGACTACTAATGACTGGCTACCATTTACATGTTCTGAAATACTACTTGTTGGAAATCTTAGTTATTCATAATCGTCTTGATTATTATTGGCTGTCCGCTAGACGCATTAAGAGGTGATCGACGACTAGACACTGAACATTCTCATTTAAATCGTTGGACTCTTCATAGATTTAATATTGTCCACTTGATTGATTTTAGAAGATTGATGGATGAAACATTACAGATGACGTCAATATCGATGTCGTTATACCTTTATATTCTTCTCCTCGTATATGTATATATAAACAAAACAAAAAATGTATATATAGATTTAAATTTAAATTAAGAATCGAAAATAATTACTTTTCAAATTTATTAGATACTAACTTCCGCTCGCGACTTCGTTCGTATGGAATAGTTACTTTGGCTCAACGCTAACACGCAGTGGAAGCTCTCAAAATGAAAACAAACATTTTGAAACATTATCCATTGATGATCCGCTCCTATGGGTCTTAGCGTAATGATAGCCTATAACCTCCCTCGATAAACAAGCTTTTTTTATATATGTATATACAATCATAGGAGGCAAACGAACAGGCGGGTCACCTGATGTTAAGTGATCACCATCGTTCTTAGACATCTACAACACCAGAGGAGTCTCAACTGCGTTGCCAGCCTGTGTTTAGGAGGAAGGAAAGTGACGAGAGGTAAGGAGAGGTGGGCCTCCGGCATTCTCACTGACCGAACGAAACGCAATTATACAAGCACTGTTACATCACGTCGGTTTCCTGTGAGAGGATGGCACTACCCCGAGCGAGATGACCCATTCATGCTGAAGCCATTAATAGCTTCAGCGTGGCTCTACCACCTACATAACTTACCGATATAAGCTATCTAACACTGAATATCAATTTCAAGTCATTCAAATAGGACCAGTAGTTTCTGACAACGCGTTCAACCAAACAAACAAACTTCGAGCTTTATAATATTACTATAGATAATTACTTTTAAATCTTATTAACTGAGATAATATACAAATTATCATACTAAAAGAAAAAATATTTCATCAGTATTTGCTAATCTGAAAAAGTTATGGTGATAGTTGTATAGTAAACAAGCACTGATCTTGCATTATTTGAAATTCAAGTGATGTCTATAAAGAATTTACATCGATTTTTGCTTTAGTTATGCTGTCGACTTAGAGACGATTTAAATGCAATGATAGTATCAAGCTCCTATATTTTCCAATAAAGATGTCATACCCGTTCGTAGAGTGCATAAGTATTAGTGACGGTCCAATAAACTGATAAAACTTTGAGGACGGCGTTTTTAGTAATATATATCTTTGGTGAATGAGTCAATAATCTATAAAAAATATAATTAAATATTCCCCTTGATGATCGAATCACTTTAGGAAAGTTGAACATATTTTTTATTTTATAAAATTGCAAATTAGTATTCTAAAAAAAGGTAAATTCAGGAAAAATTGAGTTCTCTTTTGAATTAAGACTATATTTTAGTAATCGAAAAATATACATTGATATCTTTTTGTATTGTTCGTTATTTTTTGTCATTTATATTTAAACAATAACTGTTAGACGTGGCTTCGTCTATGTGGGTTTAAACAAAAAAATTTGCATGCGTTGGGCACGTTAAAGCACACCAAAATAATAGTGATTTAAATTGCTCCTTATGACATCAGCTATCAATCAATAAAGTTTTGTCAAAATTGATCCAACCGTTTCAGAGATTAGCCAGAACAAATAATAAGACTTAAAATTAGTTTTATTATACAAGCTAGTAAATACTTTCAAAATCAAAATATTCTTTATTCAATAGGCCCTGAGAAGGCGCTTATAAAAGTCAATGCCACCACCGATTCGGAAAACAATCCAGTCATCGAGAAGAACCGGCAAGAAACTCGATCTGGTTAATCTGTTATATCATATCCATTTACCAAAAAGCTATTTTTTTATTACCAAAATGGACTTAAATAGTCATATTGCGGGGTGTAAGGGGTGTCGAATAACATCTTAAGACTTGAAACACCCAAGCCAACCTCACCTGCACGTGGTGCACCCTGCTGATCAACGAACGAGGCAATGTCTAGAGCGGGGTGGTAGGGTTTTACAGCCCGACTGGGTCGCAACCACAATGCATATGGCGAAAAAGCCCGTCAAAGTGACTCGCTTCTGCGCGTCGCGTTTCGGGATCAGCCTGTGCATATCCAGTACCGGGCGACTTTCGTCATTATGGCCGGCATGACAGCGGCGACCAACGATGGATAATCTGTCTCTCGGTGGTTGCCGATGTTTTTGGATTATACTATGCTTAACACCAGGCTTAGTGCAATCACTTTGTCGTGCTTCTATAAAAAAAAATGTGTATAAATATGAATGTAAATTAATTAATAATATTAAATTCCTACGTGATGTGCACAAAGGTGAATTAAATTTTTTTTTTTAATTTGAAATTGATTATTACCTATGTTTAATTTAACACATTCCTTTTACTGTTCTATATTTTACTTTATAAATATTAATTAATAATATGTGCCAAATTTTACTTTAGAGAAATAGCAAAAACTGCGGGAGAGAATATAGATATAATAGTCGGCGGACACACTCATACGTTGCTATGGAATGGGACATCACCAAGCAATGAGACGGTTGCAGGGCCTTACCCCATATTGGAGACACATCCTGATACTGGTCATAAGGTAAGTAAGACCTTCATGCCTAAATCAGACAGTTTATTCTACATTTAGATTGTATTAATTCATTATAGCAATTTGGTAGGTAGTAGAGCGACGCCGAACCTATAACAGGTTTCAACATGAATACCACCTTTTCACCGAAAACTGAAGTGAACTAGCAGTGCTTACATTGTTACATTTCGTTTGGTTAGTGATGTCGGAAGCCCACCTCCTCCTCTCCCTTTCATTCCACTCCTTTTCCCCTTCCCAAACAAAACAGGGTGGCAACTCACTCGCGACTCCTCTGGTGTTGCTGGATGGTGGTGATCACGTAACAGGTGATTCACCTGGTCGTTTGCCTCCTGTGATACAAAAAAAGCTCCTACTTATTATATTTCGATCATTCTATTTTTATTGTTAAATAGAAAAAATGATTTTCACCAAATCTACTTGCGTTTGAGTTTGAGCTTACGGACAAGGAAATTATCGTGATGAAATCATAGTAGGGTAGTAGGTATTTTTCTTAGACCACCTGAATAGCTACCACTCTTAAATTAGAAGCCTGGCACCAAAAACCTACTCGTATGTTCCGGCAGTTCACAATCTTAGACGATATCATCATTTTAACATCGGAAGGGATTGTGATCAATCGGTAAAATTTATTAAGTATGTAATGAGTGCCATTTATCTTTATATTTTGGTCAATTTAAACAATCTCATTATCTGTAATTTATGTGTTAGTTTGAAGTATAAGTATCCTGCTTGTTAAAATTCACTACCAGACCGTGTCCCTCTTAGCAGCGGCTCAAGCCTTGGTCCGTTCCCTCGTCATGGAGCCCTTGCGTACGCTACTCCCACAATGCAGTGACACAAAATCCTATAACACCGTAACAACATTACACATATTACCTCCACACACGTGTATTCACAGATGCTTGCACATGAAAATGGAAGGGATTTATTTTTGTTATTCCCTTACCGAACTGAAATAGTTTAGAAAAAATATTCGACACAATATACATATAAGAGGTATGTATGCTTGGTACACATATTGTATGATTCAGGCAACAGGTTAAGCCGAGGTGTGCCGTGCACCCTAGAGCTAGTTGTCAAAATAAAAACGGCTCAGTGCATTAAGCGCTTGCCTTAGTAGTCCAAAAGTAGTAGTCGCCTTAGTAGTTCGAAAAAAAAATGCGTTCAGTAAAAGAACGTGAAAGAGTAACAAACATACATGAGGAGGTAGTTAAAAATGGAAACACAATCAACTTCAAAATAAAGTCGGTTTCTCAGTTACAGTTCCTAAAATAACAGGGATAAAAGGATATATAAATGAGGTTGTAAGGGGTGTCGAATAACATCATAAAACTTAAGACACTCAAACCAACATCACCTGCACCTGGTACACCCTGCTAAATAACGAACAAGGCAATGGCGAAAGCGGAGTGGTAGTTTTTTACAGCCTAACTGGATCGCAGCCACCATGTTTATGGCGAAAAAGCCCGTAATAGTGATTCGCTTCTGCGGATCGCTTTTTGGGATCAGACTGTGCATATCCAGCTTTTTACAGGCCGCCATGACAGTGGCGACCGGCGATGGATAGTGTGTCATTCGGTGGTCACTATTATTTTTGGATTGTATTGTGCTTATCATCAGGCATAGTGCAGTCAATTTGTCGTGCTACAATAAAAAAAAAACATACAATGCCTAATAGGCTGCAATACATTTACTCTAGCATATATGATACACGTGAGTGTGATCAAAGTGAAGAGTAATTAAAAGACAGATTAAATAAAAGTAAAATTTTAGGTTCTCATAGTAACAGCATCCGCATTCACCAAATATTTGGGAAACATAACGACGTATTTTGATATAAATGGAGAGCTGCAGTCTTTTGATGGGACACCAATATACTTAAACCGGTCTATTCCCGAAAGTGAGTAAAAAAATCTATAGTAATACTTTTAAAATTCACATCAATTCTAAAGAGGATATGCGGTCTGGAAAGCTTGAAGAATCAACAGAAGACTACCGCTATGGCACGCTGTTGGAAGTATCAAATAGAGTTCTAGAGGAACAACTGCAGCTCGGACTTATTATACCTATACAAAACAGACGAAATTTTGATATGTTATGATTCCCCCTTCCAAAACTAAATCAATTCTAATTTGTCAAAATTAACATAAGAAAGAATTTGGTTATGTCTACATTTTTTCATTTATTTATTACATTTCTCAAATTCGTTTACTAATTTTGTGGAAACGGCGATAAAATTAGGCAATATTAGTAATTTTAGAAGGCTCTTAGTTCTTATAACATTTAATTTATTTATTTAATTTATGGCAAAAAACCAAACCTAGAAACATGGCATTGACAAATATAGATTGCATGATATGAAAATATTTGCTCTAATTCCATTAGTCAATGATAAAATAGAGGGATACGGTCATATGGAATAAATGCCGCCCGCGTTTCCTCTTAACATTCAGTAAAATATTTTATCCCTATCGTAAATTTATAGTAGTTAAACTAGCAATTTACAATCTAGCATTTTACTATGCAGTAATTATTTTCGACTTTTTATTCTATATTTATACATTTAAAATAATTGTACTGAGTGATTGATGGATTTTAATGCAAATGTTTACTCCCTTTTTCACAACCGTCTTTAGAAACTGTTGGGGGAATCTCCACAAATCGTTCTTAAGTACCCACGTACAGTGTAAAAGGGAAGTCACAGCCAAATTTCACAGCCTTAGATTCCAGCTTAGACTGTGCAGCACCGGGCCTAGAACATTTTTTTTTTTTTTAATATAGCCTCTAATAAATTTATTAAAGGGTTCTTATATATTTGAGAGTTTTTATGTAATGTAACGCTGGAGAGGTGAGTCATTATCAAGTTTTAACCCCGGTTGGAATAAAATCGTCGATCCAGGGTCGAGCTATGCATTGATATATGAATCAGTCAGTTATTCTTTTAATATATATTTCAATTTTATGCCTATTAAGTGATTTTTCACATTAGAGACACAAGCAATTATTTCTCTTGAAGGCCTTTCACTTTTACGTTGTTCGTTTTTATAATATCGTATGATAAAAAAGTTTACTGCTGTTTTCTCTCTGACTTTCTCTTTCTTTGTGTATTGCAATCGAAATTATGTATAAAATAGTTTACGTAATCTTGCCTTAGATTTTTAATTTAATCATTCAATATTTTTGTACATATTGCACGCATATGTAATGGTATGCGTATTATTTTTGTGACTTACATTTATTTTTTATTATTTTCCTTCCAGATCTAGAAATAAAAGCCAAACTACAACCCTATCTTAACGAAATTCACAATATTGTTCATGAGGTAATCGGTCACGTTGACGATGACCTGCTTGCGAATCCTTGCGGGTCAAAAGAGTGTGCACTTGGCAATTTGGTCTCAGATGCATTTTTGGATGCGGTAAAAAAAAAACAGTTTTTTACGTAGAAATAAATACCTTAAGTAATAGTTGAAAGTAAAAGTATACTATTCGCATAAAAGACAGTTTATCATTGTGTTCTCTGATAATGTCTTTCTGCTTAGAGTACTACGAGTAGCTCCATATTTTATTTTTCTATAAAAACTTATGACGTTTCATAAAATAAATAACAACACTTTTATAAAAATCTCCGAGTTTATTAAAATATATCACTGCTATATATAAAAAAATTCTATCATTGAAATTTGACGTGCGGATAACGGTTTAAAATACAAGTTGGTTACTTTATTTATACGTATTTTATATTTACTGCAATATCGGTATTACTTTTTGATTACTTGTTATCCTTATTTCTTTAGTATCACTGAAGAGGGGCGAAATTATACTTAATAGTAAGCAACTTAGAATTAATAAAATTGCAAGGTCTTCTTACGTGTAAATCAACTATAAAGGCATGTTCATCGCCTGTCGCCAGGAGGATCTGACACCCATTCTTCTTTGAGAGTTTATAAGAACAACGTTAACCACCAAGAGAACTATCTCTGATCATCGTTGTTACGTCAGCTTGCAAATTATTCGACTGCTAGCCGAATACAAACCGCAACAAACGGAAACAGAGTGACTGTGATGAGTTTATTATCTTGTGCTTGGTGATCATAACCCACTAGTTTTAAAGTAATAATAGCTCAATAGTTATCATGATCAGATACCACGTCAATTAACATAGGTTCGAATACTTGCGAATGAACCGAAGCTTTCTGTGAAGGAAACTATCGTGACGAACTGGACTTAGGGTTTTTTCTACGTACGCTTAACTACCAATCTCAACTTGGAAATCTGTCACCAAGCACATAGATGTGTGTTTCGGCAATTACACTTGAGAGCCAATCCTTCTAAATTTAGTGTGTTTCCCCACCTTGGATCACATTTTTTTATCATCAAATTAGATTGTAGATTCATTGCTGTATCTGGCATGCAATAAATCAAAGTTTGACACTGTTGCAATCGTTTCGGCAAGTATACGGTAGTCACGATTCAGGCAAACATGAATGATTAGCACTCCTTACTAATCTCAGACAACCTTGAAAAGTGGTATTACAATATAATATATTAAAATATTTTGCAAATCAGAATATCGCCTCGTTTTAATAAGCGTGAAGAAATGAGTTCGTTGTTAAACGAAGTGATGACAGCAAAGTCAAAATATAAAATCATGCAGAAAGAGTTGAAAATTCATTGTATTTAGCCCATTTGAATAAATTTGTAACCAACTAATGTTATTTTTAGGCTAGACAAAGGAATCCTACAAATTTGACAAGCATTGCTTTCCTACTTAGAAACAATGTACGAGTGTCAATGCCAAAAGGAGGTGAGTTGGGCGTAACATGTATTTAAATTAATATTTATTTTTATTTTCTATCAGTCTTGGCTTCATAATAATACACCTATGTGTATTAAGAAATAATATGAGATTAAATTTTTCTTTTACTATGCGAATATAATCAATACTTTTGAAGTTTTTAAGTCACACTCACTACTCATATGGACATTCATTAATCTAAATTCCTCATTTTGTCGTTACATTTTTCAACAGTTTCCTTACATATAAGCCTGGCCAGGACAAATACAACAAATATATATAGTCAAATAGGTGAATTAGTTCTGAAGTAATATGCTCATTTACACTGTGTTTTATTTTAGTTTATATTTCGATTTGGATATATATTGATAATCAGAATAAAACGCTCTTCTTGGAATTTTTTTTGGTTGCCTATAATCTTTTATTACCAAATTATATTATTGTAGTGAATTAAACGTTTTTTAAACAAAGGCACAGAATTCTGTTTTTCGCTGATTGATATTTTGGTTACAATTTTATTTATGTCATAGGAGATAGATGTGCAGGTGGTTCACCTGGAGTTAAGTGATCACCACCGTCCATAGACACTAGTAATACCAGGAAAGTCGCAAGTGTATTGTCAGCCTGTGTGGGGTGAGGGGGGAGGGGGTGGGTAGGGAGGGAAGGGAAGATGCGCCTCTAGCGCTCTTACTGACCAAACGAAACGCAACAATGCTGCTTGCTTGCTATTACTTCACACCAGTTTTCTGTCGGACTGGTGGTAGTACCCCTGGTGAGCCGACCCATTTATGCTGAAACCAATCATAGCTTCAGCGTGACTCTACCACATACATATTTTTTTTAGATGCCCAACAATTCCTTAATTACCCGAACAGTATCTATAAACATTGTGAATAACAAGAGTTTGTTAAAAACACAACAGTTCACTTTCTTTGATGTTGTTAAAATTGTATTGTTTTTTGCAACACGTAGTTATGTATAATTTAGTGTTTTGTCACATTTGACGTTACGATTTTTAATTGTTGTCTGTTATTTAACATTTCACCTGTGAAAATAATGTATTAGATTTTTAACAACTGTACAAACAGAAATTTTAGCACCAGAGCGGGAAATTTTAATTTATTTGCACTTTTATTTTCAGTAATAACGCGGGGAGATGTAATCAATATAGTCCCCTTTACAAATAAAGTGGTATCCTTCGATTTAGCAGGCAAATATATATTAGAAGCATTAGAACGATGTCTTATTAATTATTGGGAATTAAATCCTTACACAAGCCCGTGGATGCCAATGGTTTCTGGTAATATTTGTTACTAAACTTTAATTTTATTATTTGTTGCGTCACTCGGTAATAATGAAGCTAGGCTTGATTTAAATGTTAATTCTATGAACCATGTTAAATGTAACGATTATAAATATGGTTTGGAATTTTGAACATTTATTGATTAATAAAAACAGAATCAATATAATTAAATTACTAAGAATGAATCAATTTATAAATAACCGACACGAGTTCGGACAGAACTACTGCACACTACGACAGCCACTGAAATATTGAGTCTACACACGCGCCGCCCCTATATGGGCCGTTCACAGTATAACTACCCGACATTAAAGCATAACATTGACCGTCTCAGTTCATTAGTAGCATCCCCAAAACAGTCAATAGTAAGTCATTAGTATTACAGTGAGTGCTAACAATATACATTAGACATAATTTCAATCTATAATAAAGTCAATGTATAAACGTAGCAAATCTATATTAAAAGGAGCAAACTTATAATTTATTTTTAATATTTTCTGTGTAATTTGCTATTTACTTGGATGTGAAAATAAATGCTGTTTTTGACAATAATACAATATTATCTATTGCATAGTTATCAGATGCTCGTTTGTTGAAAATATGTTTCTTTTTGATTAAGTATCTATCACAGCAAATATGAAAAGGCAATATTATTAGAATAGTCTAATCTTTGCTGCCTCTTTATTTATCATTCAGTTGTTTGAGACCATTCAAATATTAATAATAAAAGCGAATAATTTAAACAGTAGATACAGAAAACCAAAAGATAAGAAGTCGTTTTTGAGTATACTTCAATAATACGATCGCTTGGTCAATAGTATAGATTACATAGTTTCCAATATATATGAAAGATGTTTCATTATTGTTGATTATAAATTAAAGTATTTTTTTATTAATTCAGGTCTTAAGGTAACGTTAAATACTACAATTCCACGTAGTATTATGTCGGTGCATGTCATAGATGGTGACGAGTACGAACCTTTAAATGTAAATGAGATGTACCAGGTCACGACGTTAGAATTTTTAAGAAGAGGTGGCGGTGGATTTAAGGTATCATATTATTTTTGATCACGTACTCAATATTTAATTTGTTTCTTTGACTTTTGAACTTAATTTTGTACTCTATATAGTCCATTCATTATAGTAAGTTCACCTCGGAATTCGAGATACCCAGCTGTAAGCCTGTAAATACTTGTATATTCACACCCTAAAAGTTGTCTCAAAACCTACATATGGTAGGGTGTAAGCAACTATTAAATTTCAAGGTCAAAGGTCACAAAAATCGGTTTTTTGCGCTTTTTTTGGAAATATCTCATTTCCTATGGGTTTTTTGCTATTTGTATTTACCATTAACATTGTAGAATACTAAATTCACTACAAATTTTGTTTACAAAAAATTTTTATACGGTGAACCGTTTTCGAGATAGAGGGCCGAGAGCGCGCGGTCACCGCATCACTTCAGGTCAACCGGTGCCTCTGGTCGAAAACGCGCCATATATAGTTGATGAACTGTCGATAAATCAATGATTATAAATATTTGTCAATTTTTATTAACTATTATATTATATTTTATCATTTTTTTCCTAACTTATCCACTTTTTATTCAGTATTAATTTATTTAACAACACTTACCTGCCCATGTAATTACAGAATTGTTAATGAAAATATAAGAATTATATTTGAATTTTAACCTAATTTATATTAATAACTTCTTACATGATGAAAAAAAACAAATAAATTATGAATTAATCTTTTTATTAAAAAATATCATTTAAATATCATTAGTGTAAATGGGAATACAATTATACTATGATTCAAGTTTTTCTCTTAATTATTTTTTAATTTTAGTAAACGGTTATCAGTATTATTGAATAGATATAGATTTAATGCACGAAGAAAATGATAAAATATAATATTATCACAGAAAACTGACGTGAAGTAACAGTGCTTGTATTCTTGCATTTCATTCGGTCAGTGAGAGCATTGGAGGCCCATCTCCATCCCTCACCCTTCGCACTCCTCCCCTTCCCCCTCCCTCGTCCCCACTAGCGTAGGGTGGCAACGCACTTGCGACTCCTCTAGTGTTGCTGGTGTCTATGGACAGTAGTGATCACTTAACATCAGGTGTTCGTTTGCCTCCTATGACTTAAACAATAGCTATGTGATCTGAGTTGGTAAACACGCTAAATCTAGCGAAAGGCACGCTGTATTAAGTGGAGGTAGAAGACAACTATAGGTGTTTGACGGTAAAGCCCGTAATAGTGATTCGCTTCTGCAGGTCGCGTTTCGGGATCAGCCTGTGCATATCCAGCTTTTTGCAGGCCGGCATGATAGTGGCGACCGGCGATGGATAGTGTGTCAATCGGTGGTCGCTATTATTTTTGGATTGCACTGTGCTTACCATCAGGCATAGTGCAGTCATTTTGCCGTGCTACTATAAAAAAAAAAAAAAAAAAATCAACATGACAGTGATAGTCATCAGCATGGACTTCTTCACCAGTACATTGTGTCTAAATACGCTAACAACTGCATCAACATTGCATCATATGCTTCGCACGCATTTTTTTGTTAGAAAAAAAAAATTCTAAAGGAACTGTAGATATTAAATACGAAGTAGTTATATCTTAATTAAATCACTAGCCGGTGTAATTTATAATTGAAGTAAAACTTCTTTAATCGCGACTAGGCGGTAACTGGACGACAATGCAACGGAAGTCCGTTTCGGCAATATGGCGTCACGTTTCTGTACCATCCGGTTAAATAATAATTAAACATAACCAAAACTTCTATAAAATCATAACTAATTCGCTAGTTTCATAGTAATCTGTTCGTATTCTTCTATACTTTACTTACTTTATAACAAAGAGTTGCTAAAAATATTTCCCGTGTTATTTAAGATCCGTAATATCTGATAGATGGCACAGATGATAGATGTAGCTTTAATATGTTATTTACTTACATTGAAACCAGATGGCGGCACGGTTGTTCGCCAATTTATACATAATTAATTTTATTGTATGATTTTTATCATTATTCATTTTAATATTTTATATTGATACTTTTTACTTTTTTTTTAACTTTTTCTCAAAAATGTTTGATTGATTTGTTTGTAAGCTATTTTTTGATAAAAGTCAAAAATATTTAAAAAGTTTTACTTAAATCGTATGTAACGGTTACGCGCACTCATATCTAATACCTTTAAACGAGCAATTCTTGTATATTTTTATATTTGTATATATTTAGGATCTCGGAAACGGCGTCATCTATTTCCGAGAAACTTAGTATTTAGGTAGTTTCGGGGACGATAAATCGATCTAGCTAGATTCCATTCAAAGGAAACCTTTTTTTATCTGAGTTTTCAGGCAATGAAAGAATATAGCTAGAATATAAAGGTAACATTTCGCCACCGTTGTCAAAACAAGAATAGCTCAGATGGAAATCGGCTGCTTCGAAATTCCGTCTAATCCCAGTTCGAATCCAAGTGTCAGCAAATGAGTTATTTTTTAGTAAAAAAATATTAATTTTGTGAGGCAAACCTAACAGTTTATTTTAATTTAAAAGATGTTTTTTCTAAAGAACCGAACTGGACATTGTCAACCAGGTACTATTTAGTTAAAGAAGTACAAAAAATATCGATAATATATTAAGGTTTTTTTTAGTTTTTATTTTGGGTACGATTGTTTAATTATGAACCATACAATGACAGTTATTAGATCGAATTTACGGTGACTGTTATTATACAGTAACACTTAATCTATCATATTTAATTATACACATGATATATATGACAAATTGTGTAAATAAATGAAGCCGGCTGTAGCGACTAATGAAGTCATTTAATAAATTCGAGTTCTTCTGTAACAAAGGAAATGTTGCCTGTTTTGTATGGAAATAGCACAAAAGGATTCCATTCAAAAATATTACTCACCGTTCTTTTCAAGTTTCAATCAAGTTGTCAATTCAAGTTACTATAATTTATTTAGGTAAAAGGTAAAATACATCAAACACAAAATAAGTTTAGATATTTGAGTAATTCGATTTCAATAAAATTCTATGTAAAATGTATCTAGTTACAGGATATAATAATTTCTCTTTGTGAGATGAAACCTATATATGAGTCGTCACATTTCGAAAGAAGCTAAATTCAATTTTAATCGTTTATACAACATGTTTAATTTTTTTTAGATTTCCAGTTTTTGTACACTGAGAACGAAGTTCCTAAATTTTTAATCGGACTAATAATTCCTGAGTTTAGCGCGTTCAACTTACTAAACAAACAAACCCTCCAGCTTTATAATATTAGTATAGATATTACTACACCTCTCTCGTACTTAACACCCGATTAGGCCTCCCACGGCAGCGGCTCAAGCCTAGGTTCGATCCCTCGGTAGGGAGCCCTTGAGTGCGTTGCTTACGCGATACGGTGACACACAAATATACATCACCGCTACAACACTACACGATCACCGCCACACACGTGCACGCCTACACGCTTACACATGAAAGTGGAAGGGTTTACTTTTTTTCCCTTATCGAACTAAAAAACTCTCAATTTTCCGATAATAAATATATGGAGGAGTTGTTGAGGTGTGTATGCTTGGTACACATATACGGTTCAACAACTCATACATATATGAATAGTTAGCTAGGTTAGCTAAGATAGGTCGCGATTTTGCAAGCAACAGGCAACAGCCAAGCCGAGGTGTGCCGTGCACCCTTGAGCTGGTTGCCAAAATAAAATCCAATCAAATGCCAAAAAAAAGTATACAACATAAGACTGTATCAATAATCTATATGTATATAAAATAAAAAGTTTCTGGACGGCCGAGCATAGCTCGGTTCTTTAAAAACACATTTTTAAATCAAAATAAACTGTTAGGTTTGCCTCACAAAATTAGCATTTTTTCACAAAAAAAAAAATGTCTTTTGCTGTCACTCGGATTCGAACTGAGGTTAGAGGGATTTTCGAAGCAGCCGATTTCCATTTGAGCTATTTTTGTTTTGACCACTGCGGCAAAATTTACCTTTATATTCTAGATATTTTTTTTTCATTGCCTGACAATTCAGATAAAAAAAGTTTTCTATGAATGAAATCTAGCTGGATCGATTTATCGTTCCCAAGATCACATACATACTAAGTTTCACAGAAATCACTGACGTCGTTTCCGAGATAAAAAGATATACAAGAATTGCTTGTTTAAAGGTATTTTTCCTAATTCGATTCGATTGACCCATTTTTTTAATACCCAACTTAGCGAGCGGGATTCGGGTAGTAGTATCAAATAAGGCTAAAATCATGATACATTCTTACTAATATTATATATACGATTGTTAGTTGTTTGTTAAATTTTCTTGCCTTAACTACTAAATTTATCATCATGAAATTTAACGTAAACTTTGACAAAGGTACAGAATCAGACATGGGATACTTTTTATCTACAAAAAAAAATTCTGCCTGAGGAATAGGTTAAATCTATATTAAAGCGAGCGAGGCTGCGAACAATAGTTTGTATTGTAATATTACTAATTTTTACAGATGTTCACTAACCACGGACAAAATATAAAAGAAACAGGAGGTGACGCACAAGTTTTGGAAGAGTACGTAAGGAAAGAGACGCCGATAAATTCTTCGACCTTAATGGACAATAGACTTACTGTAGTCAAGTAACTGTGTCCTTTTGTAATGTTTGTATCAAAAGCTATTTCTGGTAGCTGCGGGTTCAATTATTTCCATTTTTATCTTAATTATGGTTGCTATTCTAGTGTTTTGAGTAAGCGAATTTTCCTAACCTTTGGGGCGAAAAATAAAACAAATTTTATAAGAAAAAAGTATTTAATGAGCTATGAGAAATTCTTGAAAATTAAACAACAATTAAATTAATGGATAAATTATTATATTATAATGCTTTATGGATGATAAGCTGAGGACAAATAATTTTAAAACTACGGTTTGCCGCATTATTTATTTTAGGGATATGATTTCCAAATGTATGCCAAACAAATTAATCAATGAATGATTAATTAGTCAGGATACCTAATAAGCGAGGAATTGAATATGAATTAGATCATTTCGATTGGTCGCTAAATTTAGAGGCTTTCTTTTTTTTTAATTATAAAATAGAGATATAATTTAAATGTTAACTAATATAATAAAATAGCTCCTTCCCGCAACATCGTCCGCGTGAAATAATTACTTTGGGTTAACGCTAACACGCAACGGAAGCTCTCAAAAGGAAAAAATCCTGGGTTTGAAACATTCTTCATAGGTGCTCCGCTCCTATTGTTCTTAGCGTGACGATATCCTATAGCTTCCCTCAACAAATAAGATATCTAACACTGAAAGGATTTTTGAAATCGGACCAGTAGTTCCTGAGATTAGCGCGTTAACCGACCAAACAAACAAACCCTCCAGTTTTATAATATTCTTATAGATAGGAATGTGTGTTTAGTTATTTGTTACATTTGATGAGTATTATAAAAGGTAGTTGCCAGAACATAGGTATTTGTCAAAGGTATAGGTGTCATAGGTATTTGCTGAACCCTGTTCGGGTGACGCTATGAAGCTATATGATCTGGTAATGATATCTTATCAGCGACTCTCATGATATAGCTAGTAAGATTGGGGAACAATGGAGCTGGTATATTCGGTGGAATAAAAACCCCTTTAAACAAATTTAAAAAAATATATATATGTGTTACATTTTCATGCTACTCAATTGATCATTATAAGATATTGCATACATGTAGTTAGAACTACAGAAAAGGTTCTCATATGGTACATTTAAACCAGAAAGAAACGACTACTTTTGAGGGATGCGTTAAATGAACATTAAATGTTAGTGAAATCATAAACCAAAGCCAGTTACACTACAACTCATCACTTATGAGTTAAATTTTAGGCAATTAATAATTTTGGTTTTATATTTAGTTAAGGAATTAAATATTAATATATGTGCTTACAAACTTATACATGTTATGTTTAATTTATAATTATATAGGCTATATCTTAATATTAAATTATATACACTATTTAATATATTTATTGTGTTTGTCTTACCTCTTCCAATTCCGTTATAAATACTGATATTCTATTTTTTTAATTATTTATAGCACATTTGAAGTGTAAATGATTAATCGGGTTAATGTATTAGAAAGGAATAAAATTAATTATTAAAATACAAAATGAACGAACCCTTATCTACGAATTTCAAATACATACATTTAGCTATATTCCTATACAAAGTTTCAAACAATGTATAAAACTTATCCTACTATAATTGCATTAATGCAATTACAGTATATAGTAGATAATTGATTGCATTTTAACAGTTCATTGAATATTGAATGAAGATCAACTAGCGAAGACTGAACTCGTAATATTGCTGACCATAAGTTATACGAAGAGATTGGTTTCAAACTTCTATTATACGAAGATATTTTTACTGTCAGTAACATGAATTATTTTGCTGTTATATGTATAATTTTACTTATTAGCAATTATCACGCCTTCATAAAATGACCTCTCTCTCTTATAATTTTTCCATGACATTAATTGCGTATACACACACTCGCTTCAAATACTTTAAGAAAGTTTCTCAGAACGCGTACACGTATTTTGAGTTTGAAAATTTGGTTGAGGTTAGCTAACTAGAAAGAAAAGAAAACTAAATAGGACGAAATAGTAAAAACCTGTCAACATGTCTACTTAACGTGTGTGGTTAGTTAGTGAACGTAGTATCGCTATATTGCGCTAGCAGCGTTCTCGAAGTTCTAATCCGGGAGATTAAACTTTGATACGTGAGGTTGCGATGAGTGTGCGAGAACGAAATTGACCGCCAGATTACGGCAGTATGATCTGTGGTTAATGTTATTATTTAACGAAGGTGTTGATAAAGATGTTAAAGACGTAGCTTTATTGAGATTTTTATGAATAGTTATAATCACAGAGACCAATAAATATCAGGTGGGCTGCATTCGTGTTTGCTACCTCGTACTGCTAGCCTAGTTCATAGGATTTTAAAATAGAAAAAAATAGTTTTGGCATATTATTTGCATTTAGTATCCTTTACAAAAACCATTTATCATAAAAATACATCTACAAATTCAAGGTACCAATCATATGCTGTTATCTATAATAGCATATAACGCAACGGTGCAATTACTTATGCTTCTATTGGCGAATTAAATAAATAAATCACACTCGGTGTTATTACAAAAAAGTTAAACACGTTTTGAACGCTTGCTTTAAAAAGATCTCTCGGTGAATGTTCGCCGTTTTGCTCTATTGTCTCGCTTTGGTTAGGTTAGGTTACACTTGCGGACCAGGGAAGATGGGTCGGGGGGCTCCATCTTCCCATTGCACGGGTCCGGCGGACGGAGGAGGCGGCCGGTGTGTACCCGGCTGTCTCCTTACAAGACGAGGCCCGGCGGCGGCACTTCTTCTGCTGGGCCAACCGCCGGGGCGGCACGATGAAGTCTATAGAGATCTCGTGCCGCCCCAACCATAGCGGAAGACGTACACCGTGGGATTTTAGTCCGTGCGAGTCGGACATCACCTACCCTCTCCCCCGGGAGGGTGGGTATCCATAAGGGATTTCCCCACGTAAAAAAAAAAGAAGGTTACACCTGCGAAAAAAGGATAACGCGATCTTGCTTCGGGCGAGCACGGCACATTTCGTACGAAACCTTTTTTAAACCAAGTATTTAACTTTTTTGTAATAACACCTGAGATTTATATCTGTGAGACAGATGACGTTAACCGTATCCCTTTAAATGTAAATCATCAAACAACAAACTTTAACAATTCCATTCGACAGAAATCCGTTCTAGTTTTAAGAATTAATTTTATATTTAAATATTATGAAAATGAGCTCCCGTTCTTTCTGTTATAATGAGGCGACAGTCTGCGGGTATTGTTGGTCCAGCTGGCTTCAATTTTCGAACAAATTCAGGTAGGTTGTTCTCGGATGTCGGGTAAGAATATATTTCTTCATTTATTTTCTTAGCTTAACAATTATTTAATACTAAATTTCTTGTAAGTTGTTGAATTATAGTTTAAAATACCTGTATTCCATACCGAATAGGTACACGAATTAAAGCTGTAATCAAATCGTGTTTTTTTCATATCATAGGAGGCAAACAGACAGGTGGGTCACATGATGTTAAATGGCAACCACCGTCCATAGACACCAGCAATACCAGGGGAGTCGTAAGTGCGTTGCCATCCTGTGTTTGGGAGAGAGGGAGAGGGAGGGAAGAGTGTGAGTTGGAGGGAAGGAGAGGAAGTAGGTTTCCGGCGTTCTCACTGAGCTAACGAAATACAACAATGCAAGCACTGTTGCTTCACGTTGGTGTTCTGTGAGAGGGTGGTACTACCAAAAGTCTTTAGTTTGATACAGAATTTAGTAGATAAGGTATACTTTATTTATGTTGAATCTGAAGGTATCCTGTGTATAGCGGAAGTAGGAAGGAAATCTGACTAAATTGTAAGAGAGAAAGTTGCTTAACATGCCACATTTTTTAACATATGGTAAAGTGACATAACTGCACCTGACGTGAGTAAAGTTTAATCCAAAAATATTGACATAAACTTATTAAATTCATTAGTATTATATTGGATATACATCAGCCAATTCCGAAACTATATTTTAACTCTGTATGTGAACACAATACAAATAAACAAAGAATGACATCCGGTACTTAGAACCAAAAACAACGTGGTGTAAAATAGTCGGTCTCGAACTTTGTTGAATCGTTCGAATAATGACGTCAGGGTTCGACAGTTTTCCACGTTCTTTTATTGTACTCGTATTTCAAATGAAACTTTCTCTCATCTGCTATCGCTTAATAATGAGTTCTGAAATATTAAATAGCTGATGATGTATTCAGTAGCTTTAAAATTTGGAAACTGCTGTCTCACACTGATCTTTGTTAGAGAGTTTTCTTTTTTAGAACCATAAGAGCATGTGGCGATCCGCCCTTTCTTAATATCATAGTTAATGCTTAATTTTAATATCATTTTAGTTAATTCGTAATTGTAATATCATTAGTTGATAATTAGTATATAAGACCGGCAACATAGCTGAAAAGACATGTAATCGGGAGCTTAATAAAAACGTAAACCCACGCATCACCCAAACAACTGTCACTTAGGAGTTTTTGGCGGGATCTTGGAATGCCATGTAGTGGTCTTTATATGTTATCCATAATCTTGTGTTATTTGACTCTATATTGTGTAATGTTGGTGGTGCTTTACATAATATAGTTTAGTTATTGTGCGCAAGTGAAGTGGATCGGAAATAATACCACGGAGCATGGATTCTGACTTGCCACAAAAACTCCCAAGAGAGTTTTAACAAGATGGCCACCGTCTTGTTAGTTCATTGAAGTTATATCAATAATTTGTAATATCATTACTCACTTGACAATGGCAGTAATGGTCTACTAAATAGAAGATTTGTTGCCAAAAATAAAATAGAAGAAGAAGAGAACTGTCACTTATCACTTGGCCTTTCACCAGGGACGCGTAGAGACGCCAGTATAAGACGCTGTTTTTATGTAATCAGCATTGTATCTCAGTGTATATTATCACTTATAGTACACCTGCATTAAAAGAGCAGTCCATACCAACCTTTACCATTTTATTTATTTATGGGTCCGTTCCCTCGGCGTAGAACCTTTGAGTGCGCTGCTCACGCCATACAGTGACACAAAATCTTATATCACTGCAATAACATTACACATATCACCCTCACACACGTGCACGAATACACGCTTACACATGAAAGTGGAAGTGTTTTGTTTCGTTCCTTTATCGAACTGAAATAGTTTAGAAAATTATCCTATACGAAATATATATATAAGAGTTGTCGAAGTATGTATGCTCGGTACACATATATGTTCCAACAACTCATATATGTAAGAATAGTTAGCTTAGGTCAGCTCAAATAGGTCGCGAATTGCACCTATCAGGCAACAGGTCAAGCTGAGGTTTGACGTGCACCCTTGAGCTAGTTGTTAAATAAAATCGACTGAGTGCCCTAAGCGCTCGCCTTAGTAGTCCGGTGAAACTATTAAGACCTTGCTGGGTCAATAGCGTAGTCAGTTCGAGAAAAAAAAATCAGCATTTTATTTAACTCCATCGGTAGCAACAACTATCACGAACGCTCGAGGCTAAAAAACGCCAAATACATATATAGTTTTTACTAACATATTAAATAAAATGTTTCCATTTTTTTTTTATTGGAAGTGGTACAGACTTAGTTGTGGATTGTATGATGGTCTGCATAGTTTCAATACTAAATATCAATTTGAAACATAACACACACAGGCCGCTATACCATGCATCGCTAATCTGGCGTAAGTGCAATATTACAAGCATTGAATACTAAGGTGGATGGATTTCCGCAAAGTAACGCCTTCTTCAATAAAATATATTACAAGCATGTCGAGGTCATTGGTGACGCGAACCCGTAAGTTTTTCTTCTTCCAAAAATCGCTGAACGCTGACTTTTTTATATCATAGGAGGCAAACGAACAGGTGTTGTTGTTGTGTTGTTGATGTTAAGTGATCATCACCGTCCATAGACAGACACCAGCAACACTAGAGGAGTCGTAAGTGCATTGCCATCCTGTGTTGGTGGGGAAGAGGGAAGGAGGAGGGAAGGAAGGAAAAAAGGGAGGTGGGCCTAGCTAAAGATGCTTTTACTTCAAAATAAAAAATACAATTCGGTGCCGTTATAAGTTTTTGAAAAAGGGTAAGAATTTTGCACTGCCCAATAAGTACAACGCAGGCATACGAAGCTGGGGCATGTGGTTAGTATTAAATAAATAACATTCCTATTTTTATTCTCCCTTGTCGTGTCTTGACTTCCTGCTACATGTTGGTGTCGTCGTGCTGTCACAAAAAGGCACACCTCTTCCGTTCTCTGATTTATAAGAACAACAAAGGTTACAACTACACTATCTTTTCAGGCAAAATTGTGATGTTCTAATGTGAGTTACTGTAGCTTAAGTCATTTATACCTCAGACCGAGTAATTAAGTACGAAATATATAAAGATTTATAAAACGGTTTATAATTAAATGCGTTAAATATAATCAAAGCTACATATTTGATTTATATTAATATTAAAGAACCTATATCTATGTCAATATTATATTTGTTTAAACGCAATGAATTTGTAGATTTACCAGTCGGACTTTAAAAGACTCGGACTTAACAAAGACTTAAAGCCTTTAGAATTTTGTAGGGGACACAAAGTCACGCTGCGTCTCCTAGAAGAGTAAAATGTACTTCAGTAATAGTGAGAGTTGACCCGGTAGCGCGGCACGAAGTATCCGTAACGAGCAATACGGTAAGGGCCGAACTGTAAATGCCTATGTCAGCGAGATACCACGTCGCGTGGGTCAGTTGCGTTTTGTTTAAGCTTACTTGAGTTGCGTTAATTCCATTTTTCAATAATAAGTACCTGGGCGACCGAGCTTAGCTCAGTTCTTTAAAAAACATTTTTAATTAAAAAAACTATTAGGTTTGCCTCACAAAATTGGCATTTTGTCACATAAAAAAAATATTACAAAAAAAAGATATTTCTCTTATAATTATAATAGTAAAATTATTTATCTAAATAAAATAAATTGTTAGGTTTGCCTTATCACTTTTTACAAAAAAAAAAAAATTAAATACACTCTGATTTGAACTGTGGTTACATGGATTTTTGAAGCAACCGATTTCCATCTGAGCTATCTCTGTTTTGACAGCGACGGCAAAATTTACTTTTATATTCTATCTATATTTTTTCATTGCCTGAAAACTCAATTAAAAAGAGTTTTCTATGAATAAAATCTAGGTAGGTCGATTTATCGTCCCCGAAACTCCCTACATATTAAGTGGCACGGAAATAGATGCCACCGTTTCTGAGATCCTGAATATATAAAAATATACAGGAATTGCTCGATTAAAGGCATAAGATTATATATATATATATATATAGATAAAACGCCAGTGAAATTCTAATGCTAACTAATATTATAAGCTCGAATGTAAGTTTGTGTGTTTGTTACACTTTAAAGCCTTTACCAATCATCCGACCATCATACCTCTCACATCAAAAAAAAAATTACTGTAACTAAGGGATATACCAAATCTACAAAAACGAGAACGAAGCCGCGAGAAAAACCTAGTTGTTAATATAGTTACTGTGGAAGACTCAATATTTAAATTATTCATATTGTCTAAAATGCTTTTCTGTCTTCAGACAACCATTTCATATCTAGATTGCTAAAAGCATATACCTCAAAATACCTCTTTAAACATATATTTTCTATTTTAACTTTAAGACACGAACGTTAATGCATTAGAATTTTAAATATCAAAACTAATTCATTTGTTGTAAAATGTATGAATCCCTTAACACAAATAATTTATGAGATTATCAGGTGGTTTATTTATTACGTTTAACACTGACGTGCTCAGAAAATATATCGAGTTTAAGATACCATATTTAATAAACAGTGATACTTACTAGTGACTTAGTTATACCATTTATATGTTTACTTTCATAATATTATAATAAAATACTTGTAATAAATCATTGTACTGTAACTGCCCTGAACTTAATGATGTAATTATCATGTTTCTTTTATCTATATTACTATGTTTTTTAATTAATAATGCTCATTAATATGCTGAGAAAACAATACTGATATCAATCTTATAGTCACAATGGCGCATGTGTCAAAATTTTAGTGCGCATGCGTAATCACGTAACAAAGATGGACGAAAATGCCAAGTGGCACGACCATCGAAAAATAATATCTTGTGTTCTACATTGAAAATAATGCTGTTAACATATTAAATAACTATATCCCGTCTAATATATTGAGATTCATTCACAGTCTAATAACATTATTATATGTTTTCAAATCTAATTCGACATGTAGTGATGATTGTGAATTTGATAGAAGGTACTGTGTTGACAGATTACTTGCAATCAGTGAAAATGGGTGACTATAACACGTTTTATGGATTATCTGGATTCAATAAGCCGAATAATTAAACGTCAGTGCACATTGCTGGTGATTTAAGAAAATAATAAACAAAATGGCGTTTAACAATAAACTATTTTGAAATTAGAATAGATTTGGAATCATCCTAGAAGACTCAAATATAAACCGGTGACGGAAAAATTTCGAGTTCAAGTAAGTTGTTATCAATAAAATTATTTTAAATTGTAGTTATTACAGTGCATTTATATTGAAACGTTTGATGTTATTGTTTATAATATATCCCTATTAAGTACATTTCAAATCTTTCAACCCTCTTAACATATCATTATGATAAAACAATCGTGAATAACTTTCTAGAATGTAATCTTTGGTACTATTTAATCGTTTCTAACACTTATTTCAGTAATAGAATACTCCATTATATCTAAGTGTTGTAAGTCCTTTTTATTGTTATTAAATTTAATTTTATAATGCATATGAAGTCGCTTTCAGATGTTAGTAACACAGCTAAGTTATAACCACAATTTTTTTCACGTGTAAATCCTTTCGGTTGACGTGGTTATAAAAAAGAAATGTAAGCGAATTGTCTGTTTGAAACCTGATGTAGAAACTTGTTAATCGAGGTCCGATGAAGCTATGAAGGCCCATCATAATAAAATCAAACTTAGTTCATTTAAAGTAGGTCCTAAGAAGGTGCTTATGAACTTCAAAACTGCCACTGTTTCGGAAAACAACTTAGTCATCAAGAAGAAGCGGTAAGGAACTCGGTCGGATTTACCTTTTTAACGTACACTTTTTTATCTATACTAATATTAAGTAAAGTTTGTGAGTTTGTGACGTTGTAGGGGGTAATCAAAGGGATTACTGGTCTGATTTGATTTTTTTTTTTCTGTTTTATATAGATAATTTATCGTGGAAGGTTATAGGCTATATATCATCACGCTAAGATCAATACGAGCGGAACACCAGTGAAAAAAGATTAAAAATCGGGGTTTTATTTTCTCTTGAGAGCGTCCGCTGCCTGTTAGCGTTACCCAAAGTAACTATTCCACGCGAACGAAGTTGCGGGCACAGTCTAGTAATACAATACAGTTACAATTCGTTTTTATCGGATGGACATATATCTAACTATGGCTTACTTCACAGGGTATATAGTAATTAAATTTGTTTTTTTTTTGAAGCACGACAAAATGACTTCACTATGCCTGAAGGTAAGCATAGTACAATCCAAGAACAGTGGCGACCACCGAGATACAGATTATCCATCGTCGGTCGCCGCTGTCATGCCGGCCATAATGACGAAAGTCACCCGGTACTGGATATGCACAGGCTGATCCCGAAACGCGACGCGTAAAAGCGAGTCACTATGACGGGCTTTTTCGCCATGTACATGGTGGTTGCGACCCAGTCGGGCTGTATAACCCTAACACCCCGCTATCGCCATTGCCTCGTTCGTTGATCAGCAGGGTGCACCACGTGCAGTTGAGGTTGGCTTGGGTGTCTCAAGTCTTAAGATGTTACTCGACACCCCTTACACCCCGAATCGTTACTGGGTTTACTCCAATTATGTGTTCGCATTCGATAATAAAAATATGTGAAAGTTATTTTTACCCAAAAAAATCATGTTTCCATATGGTTTTTGAAACAATTATACCAATTTTGTCTTGACAAATACAAAAACACAGAAAAATAATTAGCCAAATACACTAATTTTTATTGATTTATATACATGGGATTTAAAATTTAGGAAATCGCTTAAACATTAATTCCTTTTATCATCCTTTATGTGGGTAAAATTAGAAATATCTGTTACAGGAATGTTGCCGATTTTAAAGAAACCAGACTCTCTCAGATATTTATCATTTGAACCTATATAATTCTTCTTCTTATGTTGGAAAATGTTCTGAAGTCACAATATATTTAGTACAAACAGAGATGATGTTAATAATAAAAATATATCGTTTTACAAAAAAAAAAAAACAGTAGATAAAAAAATGTGACATATAAATAATTAGAATGACTTGTATGTTGTCTTCAATGATAGCAAAAAGTGTGGAACAAATATTTTCGTTCTAAATTCGCTATCGACAGGACATGGGTGACACTACGCGTACCCAAGGTAACAGCCCAAATAAAGGTTCTGCTATACCGGCTGAGTGTCATCAGCCTCACCTGAGTAGTTCGGTGAAGCTGTAAAGACCTTAGTTCAACAGCGTTTTCATTTCGAAAAAAAAAAAAAAAGTTCTGCTACTCTGGCTCCCTTGAGTCTGTTATCAAGCGACTGAGACCCATAAGCGTTCGCCTTATATGGAAGTAGTCCGGTGAAGCTGTTAAGACCTTCATGGGTCAATAGCGTAGTCATTTCGAAAAAAAAAGCGTTCACCTTATTAATCCGATGAAGCTGTGATAGCCATCAGGTTAATGGCTTTAGTCAGTTGCAAAAAACTACTCGCACTGACAATTTAACTTAGAACTAAACGAGATAGAAAATACAGTAAGTCGTTTCCATAGTAACATCATATTTTTATATGTAACTTTTTCTTTACGGTCTTATTTGGTTTATTGTATGTTATCACGAACTATAGTACAACTATAATATGAATTACTTGAGTTGTTGAAACGGCGCGCACGACATCTATTGCGATATGTCTGTATCAAAACAGATAAATTGAGAATGCGCGCAATAATTAACCAAAAGCACTTTTAGATGACATCTTAGCCTGTAGTGACAATTATTTTTTTATTCATTTGATCTTACGTGCTTTGGTTATTCTGTACAAATTAAGAAAATAGCAAAATATTGCATAAAACATCTGAAATTTTACAAAAAGACTCTAGAAAATTTTAATTTGCCGCCATCTTATTAGATGGATATAAAAGTCATTACATGCACTTTGTAATAGTTATCCGTTTGCTAATGTCAATAATTTTCAACTTGAGTTTGATTAAAGTAGCGAGAAAAAGAAAACATAATCGGAAAAGCGCGGAAAAAATTAAAAACCATATATAAATCAAGACACTGGGAGATGTGTTAGCCTCATCCTTGTTCAAAATTACAAAGAAACTGAAAGTTTCATGGAAACCGAAGAATTGGTATAACAATGCATACAAGAGAAACAAAAAAAACATTCGTCTACAGTACCCGGTATTTGATTTGGCATTTCGGGCAGAAGAGTAAAATATTCGGCCGAGATCGGCTTGGTTCGGTTTTGTAAAGCGTTCTCTCTATCGCAAGCACAATTTTATTTCTTTTTGTTATTAATTGAAGCACGACAAAGTGACTGCACTATGCCTAATGTTAAGCATAGTACAATGCAAAAAATCGGCAACCACCGAGAGACAGATTATCCATCGCCGGTCGCCGCTGTCATGCCGGCCATAATGACGAAAATAACCCGGTACTAGAAATGCACAGACTGATCCCGAAACGCGACGCGCAGAAGCGTGTCACTATGACGGGTTTTTTTCACCATATACATGGTGGTTGCGACCCAGTCTGACTGTAAAATCCTACCAACCCGTTCTCGCCATTGCCGCCACCACGTGCAGGTAAGGTTGGCTTGGGTGTCTCAAGTCTTAAGATGTTACTCGACACCCCTTACACCCCAAAAAGATAATGATAACGCTATATGACTATCCCGGTCATCCCCTGCTGCGATGTGCCTATTCAAATACTGGATTCGGTACATCTGTGCATTAACGTAATTATAAAGTAGGGTAAACCATATAGCTATTGCCCACTTAAGGATTTCAAACACATTGACAGCAAAAATTAAAAAAAGCATTTTATTTCTTTACTATTTATTAGTTTTTTCTTATAACCTAATAAACGCTTTCATAGAATATTAAGAGTTTTTAGTCAAAACTTACATAATTTAGAAAATAATGAAATCAATTTAAAATCATCTAAAAAGTACAGTCATTGCCCATTACTTATACTAATTGCCCACATCACAGCACAGCAATTGCCCAGTATCTTAAAATAACAAAATAAACTTTAAACGTAATTAAAACTTTAAAATAATCAAAACAAAACATTAAACTTGAATCTGACAATATACACAGTCTTCAAAATTTCAAAATAAATTGCGTTTGGCTTTATTAACCATATTAAAAATTTCTTTGGCTGATATTGATGAGTCGGAATCGCCAGAAACAGAATCATCTACTTTAAAACAAAAATGGCACATAAACAAATGTAAATCGGAGCTGTCGGGTATATGTTCCTTATGTTTTCGTGGAATGCAAAAACAAAACCGTAATAGACTCTTTTGCTTGAGATTGTTCAACATTATAGACATTTTTTGCCCCTTTTTCTGCTAATACTTGGCCACTTTTAACGCAAATTTGGAAATTTGTTTCATCTGCATTAAAAATGCGATGTGGTGCACTTAAAATGGGAGTCAAGTCGTTTTCGGCAGCATAATTTTGAATCTCAGTAAACCACCCTCTTATACCTTTTTTCGAAACACAAGAACTTGCTTTTGTTACTCCTTCTGATGTTTTTATTGTTAACTTCGGATATCTCTTCAAAAATGCCTTCCACCAACCATCTCCTGGCCTATTATTTAAAAATGAATTAGGGCGCGCGTTTTCTTCTAGGAACTTTTGCACGGTATCCAAAATGTCATCTTTGTTTCGGGAAATCCTTTTCGAGCCGAAATTATAATCCAATTTTCTAAACTACTTTCTTCAGATACTGTTAATATAGGTGATGGTCCTAAGCTGGTTTTATGTCCTGGATTTTTTATATGGTATCGAAGACTGGACCTCGGAACATCGTATTTTTCAGCAATCTGTCTTGTTGATAAATTGTTGGATACATCTTGTACAGCTTTGATCGCTTTTTGCAAATTTTCTTTGCTATAATGGACTTTTGGTGTCTTTGACATACTGAAAATGTAACAATAGTAACCATTTCAATATTTGTGCCTATAGATTGCGAAACAAGTCCAGAAATGAACAATTGAAACACTACTACTTGTGATAGCAACACACTTGTTCAAAATTTGGTCATCACAATAATTGCCCTAGGCAATAACTATAGACATTAACATATGGCAATAACTAAAATGATGGTGGGCAATAACAGAAAATGTGCACATTTATGTGCAGTGATTGCCCACCGTTAGAATGACCGTTAGAAATCAGATTTTACCTGATATTTCAATAAAAAACGGAGAAAACACTTATAATTTCATCACAACTATGCACCAATAGTTGAATATTAAGTAAAATGAAAAAAAAAAAACTCTAAGCAAGTAATTCCTTATGAAAATTGTTAAATTATTTACCTGTTTGAGTAACACGTTCACTCCGTCTTGAAGAAATCGCCATTACTGCTTTTTTTAGTGTTGCCTGTTGTCAGTTTGAAATCTACTATACATTGATCACAAACGGAGCCATCTAGTAACTTCAACTTTAACTAGAGTGATTTAAAGTCAGCACTTGACAATATTATTCTTAAAGTGGGCAATCACTATCAGTGGGCAATTACTCTCTGGTTTACCCTATATCTTTCACATTTAAAATATTAGTTAAATTGAGGTATTAAAAACTTCTTTTTAACTTCGAACTCGTAATTCTGTTTTTTTTTTATATCCACATTATATAGCATTTTATTTTTTGTTTATTACTCACTACAGATAATAAAATGCAAGTATAAAGTTTTACAAATACAATTAGTTTTTATATGTCTGTTTTATTACCTAAATTTATGTATGAATACTAATGACTAATAACATATAAACATAAATAGAGATTTGAAACATATATTATTGAAGAGAGAGAAGAAGAAGAGCCACGCTGAAGCTATTACTGGTTTCCGCATGAATGGGTGGGCGTGCCCGGGGTAGTACTACCCGACCTATAGAAACACCGACGTGAAGTAACAGTGGTTGCATTGTTGCGTTTCGTTCGATCAGTGAGAGCACAGGAGGCCCACCTCGCTCGGCAGCGAGCAGGCTTGGCGAGTAGTGGCCTCCTTTTGCGAGGAAGTCATCTCACAAAAGGAGGCGGCGGAGAGGGCCTGCAAGGCGGACCCCCTCAGTGGCAGTCTTCGCCAACGGAGGACCGGCAGGAGGAGGCGGCGCTTCGCCAAACCCCTCCTGCCACCATAGCCGGACTTAAGAGGATGTTATCGGGGGGCTTGTCCTCTCATTGCACAGGTCCGGCGGACGAGGGGAGGCAGGTGGTGTGTACCCAGCTGCCTCTCTATAGGTAGGAGCCCGGCGGCCACCTTCCACCGGGCGGACCGTTGGGGCGGCTATCTAAGGGGAATAGCTTAGAACGATCCCTTGCCACCCCAACACTAGGGTCGGTCGGTTCACCGTGGGGTTTTAGTCCATGAGAGTCGGACAACCCACCCTCTCCCCCGGGAGGGTGGGTATCCATAAGGGATTTCCCCACGTTAAAAAAAAAGAGGCCCACCTCCCTCCCTCTCCTTAACAACTTCACCGAACTACCCGTGCGAAGCCAAGGCGGACAGTTAGGGAATAAACAATTTAACGTGACACTCGGAAACAAACATAGAATTTGAGTTATTTTCAATCACGACATATTCGATGAAGGAATGTACCTACAATATAAATAGTAATTTATTTTATAGGAATTACTTGAAGAGTGAAACAATAATATATTCCTAAGTACCTCGTCGCTCGGTGTCTCCAAAAACCATTGAGAGATTATCAATTTGACTTTCATAACGGCCCCTGTAATACTCTTAAGCCGGGTAAATGGACCGAAATTGATAATAAAATTAATTTACCCCCAGCCTTTAAAACGAGTTCGCGGGAGGGAAATTTATTCCATTTTGTTTCAAAGTCGATACAATGGCTTTTGTTGTATTGACCATTGTAATTTTTATCTAAAACATAACTTTAACAATTTACTAACAACCAATCGTCACTTCCTACGCATATTTTTAAATATTTATAATAAATATATTAAAATATAGCCTTTAAAATGAGATGAGTAGTTTTGTAGGATTTCCAGATTGACTTCTATAGATAGAGATGCAATATACCTAGTCTTGCCATAAATACTGAAACAAAGAAAAAAATATTTTCTATTGCAAATAACATTTATAACTTTTACAGTGTGTTAATTTAATACATCAATATAAAACAATTTCACTTGATGATGGAGTGTGCTAAGAACGGTATCGAAAGAGAGTCGCTGATGAGTAGTATAAAAAGTAGTTGCCAGAACATAGGTATTTGTCAAAGCATCTTGGCTGAACCCTGTTCGAGTGACGCTAGGAAGCTGTATGATCTGGTAATGATATCTCATCAGCGACTCTCATGATAGAGCTAGTAAGATTGGGGAACAATGGGGCTGGTATGTTCGGTGGAATAAAAGCCCCTTTAAATAAAGTAAAATAAAAAAAAAATTGCTTAATTGTAAAAAAAATCTCATCCGTAAACAAAATTTTTCTGTGACCTCCCTTTGCATACCGCTTCAATAGTTGTTTCAATCTTACCACACTATTCTTTTTTAAATTATCTGTTAAGAAATGACCAGTACGTCTCTTATAGGATGCAAGTCCTAAATTATCTTTTAAAATACGCGACATGGTTCTAGGTGCTATCTTCATCTCCCGAGATAAAATATTTTGCTTTTTGACAGGATTTCTTCAAATTTTATCTCTTACTGGTTTGACCACCTTTTTCGTACGAACACTACGTGGATGGTCAGACCTTTTTCTGTCACAAACAGAGGAGGTATGTATTAATAGCCCGGTACACAAATATTTTACTAATACCAAGCGTGTGGAGAGTTTTAAATATTGCATTTGGCTCCATAACTACTTTGTATAATGCAATCACAGCGATTCAGTTCTCTTTATCAGCCCACTCCAATTTAATATCGCAAAATATTGTACAATGTATCGGCGCCAAAATGAGAAAACCCAATGAATAATTATAAAAAAAGAAAGAAAGATTATTTTTAATTGTAACAGTATTTATGGCCAGACTAAGTATTTAAAAGGTAATGCTGCAAATACAGTATATACCTTTGTAATAAGAAAAGAATGTAGAGAAACTATTGTCTTTATTGGAAACATCGTTCAAGAAGGGATTTCTCAAAATATAAGCATTAAGGGTGAGAAAAGGGACGACAAAGTTTGAACAAGAAATAATGTTTTTCTGGGTTGCATTTATTGAAACTTTCTCTTAATACCGTTAGATACAATGACCGGTAAACTCATATCAGTAATTTTGTTTAATTAAGACTAGAAGTTTGTGTCGAGGTTGGGAAAATTTACTATTTGCGTTGGTAAAATTCTGATATTTTAAAAGCTAAACTAAACCAAACTTGAAATCGCATTTGAAAACAAGTTTATAATACATAGAAATACCAGATAAATTAACTTAAAAATAATCTACAGTAATATTATAAACCTGGAAGGTTTGTTTGGTAAAATGCATTAATCTCATGTACTATTGAACCGATTTGAAAAATTTTTTCAGTGTTAGATAGCTAATTTATCGAGGAACACCATAGGCTATGTCATGCTAAGATCAATAGAATCGGAATACCATTGAAGAATGTTTCAAAATCGTTTTTTTTCCTTTTGAAAGCTTCCGCTGCCTTTAAGCGTTACCCAAAAGTAGCTATTCCACGTGGACGTTGTCGCGGGTAGAAGCTATATATAAAATGTAGAAAGATATGAGTTGGGAACTAATTACCATAAAGCAAATAACCGAACTCGAATAGAAGTCGTAGTGGTCGCGTGGTTTGAACGCTAAAGTATAACTTCGCTATTCCCGATGTGGGAACAGGCATGCATCAACCATTTTTCCTAAATTCGCATACATTTAGTAGATTCAATTCATAACACAATCGCCTGACGGTGAATGAAAATATAACGAGGAAACCTGAACCTGAAAAACAGTTTTTATAGTACAGCCGTTGTGGGAATATATGAAACTCTAGATTTCTCGGTGTTTTGAAATCGTCAATACGTCTTGGTCTGGCGCCGTGAGTATTCTGTTACCTTCTTTCGAGTAGACGAGTTCCTAAAGTAAACTAAATATATTACAATTCTATATAGTAGTCTGTTGAAGCTATAAAGAACTTGCAAGGACAATAGCGTAGACAGATCGAAAAAAAAAACAATTATATATATAAGTAGGTGGAGAAAGAACTGTTAATTCTATGTTCCCTCTCTGTTTCTCAGCTGATTTTCATCTTTTTAGATATTGACGCGTTTTAATATTACATTTTAAAATTTGACATATTTCGCTTCTTTTTCTTTAATATTGAAACTTTAAAATTAATTAACTGTGATCCAATTATGACCGCATCACTGATAAACTGCTGGATAAATTTCGATCATATATATATTAGTATTTACTTTCTTTAACTTACATATATACCTAGTCCTTAAGCAAAAAACAAATTATTACGATATCTTCAATTGATTATTTGGGATGTAAGGGGTGTCGAGTAACATCTTAAGATTTGAGAGACCCAAGCCATCCTCACCTGCACGTGGTGCACCCTGCTGATCAACGAACGAGGCAATGGCTATACCGGGGTGGAAGGGTTTTACAGCCCGACTGGGTCGCAACCACATGTATATGGCGAAAAAGCCCGTCATAGTGACTCGCTTCTGCACGTCGCGTTTCGGGATCAGCCTGTGCATATCCAGTACTGGGTGACTTTCGTCATTATGGCCGGCATGACAGTACGACCGGCGATGGATAATCTGTCTTTCGGTGGTTGTCGATGTTTTTGGATTGTACTATGCTTAACATCAGGTATAGTGCCGGAACTTTGTCGTGCTACAATAAAAAAAAAATTGACATAAAGTTTAGTGAAACCATCATTTTTATAAACAGTATGCGTAACAGGATGTGTGTTTTATATCTGTGAAAAAATTAGACACGCATCTGGATATGCATGCACATGACAATACAAACGAAGTTGTAGTAATCAGCTACGTATATCTAAAATAGTAAACATCTTCATTATAAGAGTCTCAAAATGTCCTTTTCGGATATGTTTGAGTATAATTATTAATTCGTCAGTATTTATTTGAATACACACATTCTGTGTAAGCAATAAATTAAACGGTATCCTCTAATATCTCTTCACAATATCCCGCTTTAAAAAGAACCGTATTTATTCTTCAGATTTCATTCGGATAAATAAAAAAAGGTTGTACACTTCAAGAAGTTTGAATGATCCCTTTCAACGTATCTTCTGTATGTACCTAACCCTTAAGTGTTTTGTTATAATTTATTGTAAACGCTTTGGAAAATACTTTTTCTATCGATAGAAATGGGTTGGCCGTGGGTTTAAATAATCGAATACAACTCTTTTGAAATGTACTAGATTAATAATACAGTCTTTGCTATTGTTTAAGTTAAAACCTATAGTATTAAGTTTGTTAAAATGTAAAAAAATTATATTGATTCTAGTTTGAATTTACAAAAGTATATAATAATTAGTTATAGCCTCTTTTTTACTTGTCATTGTGTGGAATAAATGTAATGGAACACAATTATCAGAACAATGAACGTTCCAAATTTGAAATTCCGTTTTTTAATTTAGTTTTTATAAGTTTCGAATTAGCACGGAGTTCGTATTATAAATCTCACTGCAAACATTTTTGTGTATTAAAAAGTGTTCCATATTTGAAATTCGTGTAGTATGTATGAAAAAGAAATTCAATTACGGAATATTTTCACAGTGATTTGTTCACGAGTATATTATATTTCTAACACGATTTAGTACGTTTCGTTTCGTTTTTGTAGATTTTGTAAATTTGACCAACATCCGGTCTACTGATTATCGTTCTTTCCGTACAATAAAATAATCCGTAACAGTAATCGAGACGACCAATATTAAAAAAATATATATTCATCTTGCCCAAAAAAAATTCCAAAATTAATTTTATATCTCCGGAGTTTATCTACTAATTATTGTTCTTAACCCGACCCGTATTAAAGAAAAAATAAATTTACACATGTTAGTCCAAAAAATTAGATATATATTCATTCATTTCACATTCAAATGTGGTAGGATTTCTACATACTTAAAAAAAAAAACTCTGTATATACGTATATATTAATTATTTTAATAAGCTATTTAATAATTTTAAGAGCTAACATAAAAGAAACATCTATAAATAGTAAAACTATATAGATAGATATATAATTTTACAACCAATTCTGTACACGAAATTAACCGATCCCGTTTCATTAGGGCCATAAAATGGCGCTGATAATATGCGCACGACTCACTATTAAGTAAACGCGAATAGTTTACGATGACATAAGAATAAAATGGAATAGGAATTTTTAACGATGGCACTATAAAAATAGACATTCAAATTGGCATGTGCTTTAGTGGTCACAATTTGAGTGAACATAAATATGTCGATCGTTACGGGATAGCTAATTTACAGAAGTTAGTATATTTTATAGGCTTTGAGATTCTGATACGAAACCTTTCTGCTGACGAAAAGTGGTGGAATCAAACTCTGTGCCGGGTAGAGCCTTGAAAACACCGATACTCGTCCGATTACCGAAGTTAAGCAACGTCGGGCGCGATCAGTACTTGGATGGGTAACAGCCTGAGAACGAATGACATTGGCTTTTTGTTGTATTTTTTTTAATCAATTTTAAATCCTGTAACGTTACTGATCAGATACAGATTGGTTTATGTTTATTTAATGAAATCTTCGCTTCTATCATATGTTTTTAAGACACACCCTGTTTTTTTAGTATAGTTTACTAGATTTGCTAACGGTTTTATATACGCTTGCTATTATTGTTGTAATTACTGCAAAGCCATCTACTTTGATGAATACCATAAAATCCTTCTCCGTAAAAACACTAAGATAATGTAGGTGTTGGAGCATATTAATGCTTAGTAATATTATACCAAGTGCTAGGTTAGTCATTTACAGTATTCTAAGATATAATAGTTCAAGGTCATATTTAACATATCAAATAAAATATGAAAACAAATACTAAAAAATAACAAAGAGAACCTATGTCAAAGTTTGTTCTAAGACTTTTAAAAGTATAAACACAAACGTAATAAGCTTAGGTTGAATACAATGATCGGTGCCGAAAGTGCTACGTTGGATGACCCGTAGTTAATAACCTTCGATAATAAAACGGACAATATACCCATCTATTTTGTTCATGCCGTTCCCATTTTCACTTTCGAGTGAAAGTGAAGTCACTTGACGTTCATCAACACTGTGATTTAACATAGATGCGAAAAGGATTGCGTATACTTTTTCTATTTTTCTATATAGTTAGGTCAAATATTAAGCACCATTTTCTTAAATTGATTTAGAACTAGAATCCTTCATAAATATTGCTAGTGTCTAAACTGTCAGTCTATGTGAGTGTGCAATTTTTATTGTTTATTACACTTTGATGAATAATAACTACTCAGTTGGTCACCAAATTTCACGTACTTACATATTTTTAGAGATACACAAAATAATATAGTGTTCCTTTTATCCAAAAAAAAGTAATGTTCCCGAGGATTAATTTAAACCTACATTAAAACAAGAGAAACCGCCAGCAAAGACTAGTCTCAAATATATAAATGTATAAATACGTCCATTTTTATGCGTTAAAATTATGCTCTCGATTATATAAGTTTTATTTAGTATCAATTTCACTTCCTCCTCGTTTTCACTAGGTGCACTGCTGGTGGATATAAAAGAGAAAATAAAACTGTTTTTTATTACTGGAAAATAGTAAAATTTATAATATGTCTTTACCTATGAAGTTGCCGTTCTGGAGCACTGGCCATTTCAAAACAAAATAATTTTTGTTTGGCTAAGAATTCTAATTTCAAATTAATTTTATTTTGAAAACATGGAATTTTTTTTCCAAAATTAGTCATTTGTTTATTGATTAGTGTTAAATTTTCATCGCTTTTCAATCTATTTTGTCATCATGGATACGTTAAAAATTTAAGTAATTATGGAATATGAGTACCGTCGTGGCAGCAACGCGGCACTAGTGGCACGCAACATCAACGACGTTTACGGAGCTAACACAACAAAACAACGCACCAACTGTTATTGGTTTGCTCGCTTCCGTTCTGGGAATTTCGACCTGAAAAATGAACCTCACGGTCGTCCGAAGACTTTGGTCGACAATGACGAATTAAAGGCGATTGTGGAACCTGATGATACACAATCTACGGCTGAATTAGCAGCAGCTTTCGACGTTAACATCAGAACAATATTGGTCCATTTGCGTCAAATTGGCAAGGTAAAACAGCTTGACAAATGGGTGCCCTACGAACTCAATGATCGTCAGCGCGAAGTACGCGTCAACACGTGCCTTGCACTGCTCAACAGATACACAAATGAAGGAATTTTGACCCGCATTGTTACCTGCCATGAAAAATGTATTCTGTTTGATAACCGCAAGCGCTCAGCAAGTTGGTTGGATCCTGGTTCAGTACTTAAACAATGCCCTAAACGAAAACTTATCCCTAGAAAAGTGATGGTCACTATTTGGTGGTCTAGCGGCGGTGTGATTCATCACAGCTTCTTATCAAACCAGGTGAGCATTATTGCAGATGTATACTGTGAAGAACTGAACACAATGATGGAGAAGCTGGCACATCTCCTACCAGCATTGGTCAATCGCTCGTTTCCGCTGCTCTTGCACGACAATGTGCGACCTCATACTGCACAACAGACGGTATCCAAATTGCAAGAACTGGGGTTGGAAGTTCTCTGTCATCCGCCCTACTCACCAGATCTTGCGCGTACAGACTACTTCTTTTTCCAGAATTTGGATAACTCCTTGGCGGGAAAAAAATTCAATACCCGAGAGGCAGTATAAAATGCCTTTGAAGAATTTGTTGCCTCCCGTCCAGCTGATTTCTTTAAGAAGGGCATCAATAAACTGCCACTGTGTTGGCAAAGATGCATTGATTGCATGGGTGATTACTTCGATTAATACAAATGAAAAATACATGAAAAAAAATCGTTTACATTTTTTCATACAGAACGGCAATTTCATAGGTAAAGACCTAATATTACTCTACTCGTTCTTTCAGTGCTAAGTATTCTGATCATGAATGATGATATCCCTCCATTTTGTGCAAACACGCAAAGTTTAAATAGCCCGATACAGACTTCCTCCACTGGTTTCTTTATAATTTTCAAAGCACTATCCTCGTATAATTTGTCGAAAATAGAAACATCATAGAGGTCTATTGTTGTACGCGCAACGTACAAAAAATTTACAGGATATGCTACGATTGATTTTTTTTAATTTCATGTTCTAGACAGTTAATCCTTTTGTATACAGAAAGTCTTATTTTCTTTGAATATAAAGGTATTAAAATTTCAAGAATACCTCTTTCATAAGCAATACGCGGTCGGCGATGTGTGTGAGAAGGGCAAGCGGTTTACCGCGTATACATAGGAGAAAGTAAACAGGCAACATTGTTGATAAAGAAGTTTTGTAAGCAAAGTATTTCAACTATATATATGTTTTTTATATCAATCGGGAGGCAAACGAACAGGCGGATCACCTGTCGTTAAGCGATCACCGCCGTCCATAGATCTAGCAACTCCAGAGGAGTCACAAGTGTGTTGCCAGCCTGTATTTGGAGGAATGGAGAGAAAGAGAGAGGAGAGGGGAAGGGAGAGGAGATGGATCTCCGGCGCTCTCACTGACCGATCGATACGCAACAATGCAAGCACTGTTACTTCATGTCGGTTTTCAGTGAGGCAGTGGTGCTACCATGTTGAAACCAATAATAGCTTCAGCGTGGCTCTACCACCTACAAAAGGATAATAAACAAGGCAGACGAAGTCACAGGTATTCTAGATACAGCTAGTCTAGATTTTTCATGCACTTTAAATACAAGTCTTCATCCAAGGATTATTTTATTACATCATGAATTCCATCCTCCTAAATATTTCGTTGCCGAATGCAGTATGTCGGACAAGTGGATGTTTGTACGTAGGACATAGTCCAATTTAATTGAACAGTGCCCAACCGGTACTTGAAATAGACGAGTGTAGCGAAATTGGATGGAAACCGGATAGTGGCATAGCTACATTCATATGATCAAACTGATTGGTATCGTGGAGTACTTACTTTTCGTTATAAAAATCCAACGGTGATTTTATTTACGAGTGAATTTTGATTCGAATTCGAGATTGGCGCTTTCGATGTAATATAAAGTAAATTAAAAAAAAAAAATAGAATTAACCGACTTTAATATTAATAAATATGTGTGCTACCTAGAGATATATTGAAAGTCGGTGCCAACCGAAAATCATATCATCTACAGAGGTACAAATGGGGTGTAAGGGGTGTCGAGTAACATCTTAAGACTTGAGACACCCAAGCCAACCTCACCTGCACGTGGTGCACCCTGCTGATCAACGAACGAGGCAATGGCGATAGCGGGGTGGTAGGGTTATACAGCCCGACTGGGTCGCAACCACCATGTACATGGCGAAAAAGCCCGTCATAGTGACTCGCTTTTGCGCGTCGCGTTTCGGGATCAGCCTGTGCATATCCAGTACCGGGTGACTTTCGGCATTATGGCCGGCATGACAGCGGCGACCGACGATGGATGATCTGTCTCGCGGTGGTCGCCACTGTTCTTGGATTGTACTATGTTTACCATCAGGCATAGTGCAGTCACTTTGTCGTGCTTCAATAAATATATATATATATATATATATATCTAGTTAGCACACATATTCATATGTTTTATTTTGTTATTTTCCGCTTTTTAGTGCTTTATAGGTTTTTGATTAATATTGAAGTCTGTTAATTCTTTTTTTTTGAAAATTTACTTTATTTTTCCATTTTTAATGTACATAGATAAATTTTACTAAAACATGCGGGTCACTTGATGGTAAGTGATCATCGCCGCCCATGGACACCTGCGACACGAGAAGAATCACAGATGCGTTGCCGGCCCTTAAGAAAGGAGTAGGCTTGTTTCTTGAGAGTTGTGTTACTTTGTCACGGATCTCATAATCAGAACCTAAACTCTCATCAAACTACCCTTGAAGTACATTCTTTCCAATAAAAATTGAATCGTCGAAATCGGTTGGCGTGATATCGAGTTATTCGTCTATTTGTTGTGTACATACTTAATGCAAATTTAACACTTATACGGTTTTGCACTGGATGCCGTTGTCAGAACTTAGACCAAATTGAAATGGGACCACACGGGAATCACCAGCTTTCAAATAAAAAAAATGCTTATCAAAATCGGTTTACCCCGTCCAAAGTTATTAGGTAACAAATATAAAAAATAAAAATAATACAGACGAATTGAGAACCTCCTCCTTTTTTGAAGTCGGTTAAAAATAAAGATAAACTAGAAAAAATAACTATATAAATCAAAATCAATTAACGTATGTATGTATTTTTTATTTATGACAAAAAAATACACATATTTAGAATAGGACTCTCGTCAGGAAACCGCTATTGAGGTTTAATCGTGAAGAGGTATTTCCTTCAATACGCCGACAAGATAAATTTAAATATTTAAATTTTTTGAGATAATTCACTTTTTACTTCCTTGTAGTAAGTAGTTCTATTGTATAATCGGCTTGTAATGCGTTTAAGATCGAAGGAAGCATATATTCCCACGTACGCTTAACATTGTAAAAGCGTATCACCGTAGAATCGCTGCATCTATTTGGTTCATTCTTTTTTATTGTATTTATAAGAACTATCTTCTTATAACAATCTCCATTTCAAATATAAGTGAGACAGTAGGGACATCATCAAATTTATTGACAGAGTTGATAGAACGACTTTCATGCATCATCATTCATTACGGCTCTATTTTGCTACAGGTTTCTACTATGAAGGGTGTTGGTCCCCTCTTCTACAGTTATTTGTACATATAAGTATTTTTTATATCATTAGAGGCAAATAAACAGGTAGATGATCTAATGTTTCTTTTTTTAATAGATGCGTATTCCCCTGAGGAGTTTTTGTAAGGGACATTGTTAGAGATTATAATTGTTTCCGAATATTGTTTCCGATTTTATTTACAGTTGGATTATCTAATGTTAAGTGACCACCACTGTACATAGACACCAGCAACAAATCAGGAGTTGCAAGTGCGTGGCCAACCTTTGTTGGTGGAGAAGAGGCGTGGAGGAAGAGTAAGAGAAAGAGAGGGAGGTGGGCCTCCGGCGCTCTCACTGACCCAACGAAACGCAACAATGCAAGCACTGTTACTTCACGTCGGTTTTCTGTGAAAGGGTCGTACTACCCCGAGCGAGTCGATTCATTCATGCTGAAACCAGTTATAAAAAAAGTGAAATGTTGAAAAATGAAACGTTTTTACTAATCAATCCTGATTCATCTTTCGATACAAATTTCTAACTTCTTAAAACTCTCTTAACTGATTCTGCTGAAGGAAGTCAGTGCTTTACGAAAGGTTCTCTTTTATTCAAGGTCGACACTGCACTGCGCCTGATGATTTACAATAGTATTTATAGCTCGTTGGTTTATAGCTAATAAGGATAAAGGCTTTATAAGAAAATGAACTGTATCTTCGACGAAAGAAAGCGACATTGCCGTAACTTGAAAAACCCAACTATACACCAGCGCCATAAAACTATTTCAAAAATTCATAACTTATATTATATTTATAGATATAGAAAGTTTAAAATTGGTGTATACAAAATGTTTTTTTTATATCATATAGGAGGCAAACGAATATACGGGTCACCTGTTGTTAAGCGATCACCGCCGTCTATAGACACTAGCAACCCCAGAAAAGTCGCAAGTGCGTTGCCAGCCTCTGTTTGGGGGAATGGAGAGAAAGGAAAAGGGGAATGGAGAGGAGAGGGAAGGGAGGGGAGATGGGTCTCCAGTGATCTCACTGACTGATCGATACGCAATAATGCAAGCACTGTTACTTCACGTCGGTTTTCTGTGAGAGGGTGGTGCTACCCCGGACGAGCCAAACTATTTATGCTGAAACCAATAATAGCCTCAGCGTGGCTCTACCACCTACTTGAATGAAAAATGAAACTTATGAATTTAACAGTAGGAAAACGAGACACGGACCATTTGTAGCAGTTTTTTTCTTTAATGCAAGAAAATGATAGACAGTGATTTAGCACAAAATGGAAGTTACAATATTTCCGCTTTCTCTCGTTGATATTTAAAAAAAAAAGTACAAATGTATCTGCGAAATTTTATTTCTGATTTCTGTCTTTCGGTCGACCTGTCAGGAATTTTGTGATGTACCACAAAATTCAAGAAATCTACAATTAATCTGCAGTCGCTACTCTCATATCAGTCTGTAAGCCTCCCGTCAGCTGAATACACACTGGCTCGCTAATCTCTAAACGTGACAAACCAAAAGAAAGTACCACTTGTAGTATAGGTAATTCTTGTATGTTACTCCAGATTAGCCCCCCTCGGCAGCGGCACAAGCTTAGGTCCTTTCCCCCGGTGTGGAGCCCTTGAGTGCGCTGCTCGTGCGATACACTCACACAAAATCTTAAAATACTGCCACAACATTACACATATCACCTCCACACACGTAAACGCATACACGCTTACACATGAAAGTGGAAGTGTTTTATTTTTTTCCCTTGACAAACTGAAATCGTCTAGGAAATTTTCCGATACGAAATATATATAAGAGTTGTTGAGATATGTATGCTTGGTACACATATATATATAATGGTATATATTGTATTGAATCATTGTATTGTATTATGTGTAGGCAGTACTAGATTTCATTATTTATGGCGTGTATAATATTAATTTGGATTCATAATGTAAATGCGTCCGTGTAGTTCCGTGTTTGTAATTTTGTGTATGTTATAATAATACAACAGGCTTTGTCTGAAAACCAGCTCTGCAATGATTCCACATGCAAGCCTGCAGCTAATGCTGAGACAAAATCCTTTTCACCTCATGCAACACGTTTTGTCTCACTTGAATTTGTGCTATTTATATATGTATTTATAAATCTGTGTTGTATGTGATGAATAAATATATCTTTCTTTCTTTCATATATGTTCTAAGAACTCATATATGTATGAATAGTTAGCTTAAATTAGCTTAGACAGGTCACGAATTGCACGTATCATGCAACAACCCAAGCCAAAGTGTGCAGCCGTGCAGGATGAGCTAGTTGTAAAATAAAATCAGCTGAATGCCGTAAGCGCTCGCCTTAGTATTGCGGTGAACCTGTTAAGACCTAGCTAGATCAATAGTGTAGTCAGTTCGAGAAAAAAAAATGTATGTTACTGTTTTAAATTTTAACTATTACGCTTATCTTTATGATGCAACTTTGAAAATATTACAAGATTACACATATCGCGACCTATAAATGAATGTAATAAGTATTTATGCATTATTTGGGATAAAATGTGTTTAAAATATATTTACCCTAATTGTTAATGATCGGAACGCAGTCACAGGACTCGTGAATTCCTAGTTGCTTGTAAGATTTATTGCCAGATACCCAGAATTCCTTTCTCGGAAACATTTAACTCGAGAACAAACGTGTTGTTCCACTAGCGTTGGAAGTTAGGACACAATTCGATTAATTAAACTACATACAATCGAAACAAGGCTTGCACAATTGATACAATTCTTGAGTTACAAAATTTTTAGAATAGTTGGTAGGATCAACCCACAGAAAACCGACGTGAAGTAACAGTGCTTGTGTTGCGTTTCATTCGGTTAGTGAGAGCGCTGGAGGCCCACCTACCGCGTCCTTCTCTCTACAAAGTGGAATGCCGTAATCCCGTGAGTTTCACAATTGTTTGAAGGCGTGGCGGTTCTGTGAAATTGTCGATAGATAGCGCAAAATCCCCAATTAAATATATCACACCCTTTATAAAAATACTTCGGGAGAACATATAATTTGGTTATTGTGCACAAATTAAGTGGACGCACATTTTTCCCGAACTATTTACGCTATTGACCTAGCAAGGTCTTAACAGCCTCACCGGACTACTAAGGCGAGCGCTTAAGGCATTCAGCCGATAACCGCGGTATGGTGCACTTTGTCTACCTTTCGATAACGGTGGGCGGAAACTCTGGAAATCGCTCAGACAGCTCGATACTGGCCCATTTATTTTATTCCCACGGTCACCTCTTTATAAACAAATATACAACTTTTGTTTATTTCTATCCAGTTTGTATATAGGGTGTAGCAAAATATAAGTTTACGCGAACTAAATTTATTAAATGGAAAAGTATCTGAAAGAACATCGTGAAAAAGATCATACAACTAATAACTAAAGAAGTCTAACAAGTAATTTTATAAGTACGATAAAACTTTCTACGTTCTAAGAATTTTGGATAAATAGCTTCGAAAAATCGTTTATTATTTATAGAACTGCCTATAAAATATAAATGGTAATCTAAATTGGGAGTCTGAATGTTTAAAGTTACTCAATGTTTTTAGAAGAATTGGCGAATAAGATATAATTATATTTATTGTGATAAATAGACTTAATATTATATTTTAGTAATATTTGTAACAGTTTGTAGTAAATAGTAAAATGTATAAAACAATAATTATAATCTAATTTTTTAAAGTTTAAAATTACTGTAATCATGACCTTTAATGTAATAACTAACAACTGTTAGCGACTTACACAATTTATAACATTAGAACGGTCTATAAAACCCAGATTTAATGTAGATTTCTATTAGCAGATGCTAACCACATGTACGTAAAATTTCACCATAATCGAGTGAGTAGTTAATGTGTAAAAAATAAATAAACAAACATTTACAAAAAACATGTAATTACACGTAACGAGTACAGTGGCGAGACAGTGCTTTCGGCCAAGTGCTCGGTACATGTGAACATTATGACGAATGTTCAGCCGAGTACTAGTCCAAACAGAGTGGCGAGAGGGTCTATAGAAACACGGTTTGTTTATTGGGCCGAATACCCACCTTCCTGCTTCATTTCTCCGCCCCGACATTGACTCGCTATCCTCCTCGATACGTATGAACATGCACTAGGCTGTTACTCGCCAATTCTGTTAGCAATTTATTTTGATTTTATTAACTGAATAATTAACTTTTGTTTTCAAAGTGGCTAATACTGGTAAATGAAATTTAGACACAACTATAAAATTGATTAAATGTCTCAAACCATATGTATGCTTGTGGAATTTTTCATCTTCAATGACAAAAACAAGCAAAAAAAATTAATCATCCTGACACTTTGTTTTTGACCAACACCATCAATGACCAAAACTAGAATAACATCATGAGTTACGCAACGAACCGACAGGAGGACAATAGTATATATTTGGGACGCCTGGTTGATTAATTAATATCTGATCGTTAACCACATCTCATTAAAAAACCGGGACCACATGAAAGCGCGAGCTATCTGTACTGTAGTGACATCTGTGAACAACAAATTAAATCTTGTGTGATACAGAAGTTAGTTTTGTCACGAACAATTGTAATAAAATGACACATACATCAATACCATAGATAAGTAATCTCAAAGCTGAAATAAATATTTTATTAACTAGCTGTGCACGCGACCTCATCCGTTTGGTACTTTATTTAGAAAACTGTGATTAATGAAGTCATGTGAATGTATTAAGTTCATTTACGTTTCCTTGTACTTAAGTCGTGTCGTCATAAAAATTACAATAACTTTTGAGATACCTAATCGATTTTAATAAAACAAAAACCAAATATTACTCGAAGATATGCTTTATGATTTTCTTTTTACCATAAACGCAGTGTTTTAGCAATGATGCGTGTCCAAACAAACAGACAGATAGACAAACAGGCATTTCTAAAAATTGTAGTCCGGTGAAGCTGTTAAGACCTCGCTGGGTCAATAGCGTAGCCATTTCGAAGAAAAAAAAAACATTTCTAAAAATGATTAAAATGTGTTGTATTTCTTGTTCATAGTCACTCGCAACAGTTTTACTAAAAACTTAAAAATCTAAAAATTACAGACGTGTTACATTTAGTCTTACTGAAGTTATACTTCTTTTAGCACGTTAGGGAAAAATGATGAGAGTAAATTTTACGATGCGCGCGCACACCGTCACGAAAAGCTGAAGTTAGCTACAGTTAACATTTCGTTTCTTTGTATTTGTTGTTCGTATTTCTTTGTATTAAAACTTTCAATGTTTAATACATTTTTGTGCCTTTTTTCTATTGTTAGTGTCGTCTTTTCCACAAACGTAGAATAAGGCAAAAGATAAAATTTTTGAAATGGTTTTTATCTTGTTACGCCAAAGAAGTATAACTTCTAACGCGTGTACATATAAGTACACAATCACTCTTTTATATGTATAAAAAATATATACATATAGCAGACGATACAAAATCGTATCACATTAGTTCACAATAACTACAAATAAGCGAAGACGAATCGTGTAACCGATTGAATTTATTTTTATTCAATAAAGAACTCTATAGTATATTTAATAAAGAAAGAGAATTTCCGAATTCATTTTAGATTTCCGGGTAAAAGTAATGTGAATGATACCGAAATCCAATTCCAGGTGTCGCCACCGATAAAGATTTTGCATAAATCAGTGATATAATCCAATATTACCGCATTTTAGCCTCCCTCTCTAATGTTCCTACCATTGAAATCTCTATTCCAATTTAAATGACTTATTTCATTACCTTGCGTGCGCTTGCCCGGATACCGAACAAGGTCTGTGGGCATAAATTCCGAAATTGATAATAAAATTTTAGTACATTGGTATAACGTGGATTGTTATTCTCTATTGAGTTCGTTGGTAGAAAGTTCCAGAGCTATGATTGGGTTAGTTATCCTAATAAAAATGAAAGTATATTATTTATCTACACCAATGAAATTATTTATTTCGTAAGTCGTTCTCGGTATATATTATTAGTACCAAAAGTGAATTTTTATAAAAGCAAAAAACGTAATTATCAATCTCTACGCGAAAACTCATATCAACAATTAACTCAAGTAATCATAAAAACCCAGATAAATAGAAATTATAATGTAAACTGGAAGGAACTCACGCAATACAACAACAACGACGCAACATAACCTTCCAAAGGGAGGATCGAGCAAGAATGCTCTCAATGACTAACACTAACAGACTAACCTTTTATAGCATTCAGTCAAGTAACGACCGGCCGATAATTTTCGACCAATGGCGTGTCAGGTCATTAGTAACACCCTTGATGTTGTCAATAGTAGTACGGAGAGTGCTAACAATATAGATTCCAACTTTTAGTTGTGCATAACGTTTGTACGGCTTCAATATTTGACTGATCATCATGACACTTCATATAACCATTATGAGGGTTACAAAAAAGGACAAAGGGTCAGCTGTCATTCAGAATGATGTATTATTCCCAATAGATATATCAAATTATAAATAACTAGTATTTTGATAATAAGTGAAGGTGATTAGAATGATAAGTAAAAAATAAAGAAATAACGGTAATAATCCTAACTATCCAAGAAGCTCTTGAATACATTCTAAAAATGGTTTCATTTTTTTCTTTCCTCATTAAGCATGCAAAATAAACAAAGCTTCTCGACGGATAGTGTCTTGAACAAAGACTTATGCTACCTTGATATATTGTCGATTAAATTACGATCATTAAACCAAGGTATGTGAGGAGGTTAATTTTCCTTAACCATGAGTGAACGGTTAACTAGCTATAAAGGATTAATTGACATTAAAATGTTAAAGACACAGCGGTATGGTAGTATAACACAAAGTCAATCTGTATATACATTTAATAATAACGAGTTAAGATATTTATATACCTGTAACAAACTGGTTGTTTCATGTTTCAGACTTAGCAAAACTAGTTTTTTAGGTAATAGTGTTAGGTTTTACAATAAAGTCCCAAAGCATGTTACCGATTTGCCTATCTGTAAATTTAAGCGCCACGTCAAGCTGGCTTCGGTGTCAAAAGTATATTATAGAGTGGATCAATATGTGAATGATGGTGATGTCTGGAATTGACTCCCCTCTATGCATCCACTAAAAACTATTGTACAATGTATTATGTAATAAATATATATGGTAAAAAAATGTACCCGATTGAGTTTCTTGCCGGTTCTTCTCGATGACTGGGCTGTTTTCCGAGACGGTGGTAGTTTTGATGTTCATAAGTACCTTATTATAGCCTAAACTGAATAAAGTATTTTTGATTTGATTTGATTTTGATATCAAAACGATGATGGCTCAATCGTTAGCGTGTTCGTACACTGTATCGATTAACGTAAGTTTGAGTCCTTGCGAGCGAGACAAAGCTTTCAGTTGAGCAAAACATTCTGATGAAATCATGCCACCATATAACTATCCTCTCAATTTGAATATCTGTTGTCACTCATCTTTGGGTGTTTGACTGCAATTGAGAGCCAGTCCTTTAGCTGAAATTTATAAAGTATAAGAAGGTCTGTCTCTCTGATAATGAGATGTATGAATCTACTACGTTAAATGTATTTGAGAGTCGGTCTAGCTTTAGGCCACGCTATATTTATAAAGCATTAAAAATATTTTTAAGATTAGTAAATATCAATAAAATGATTAATTCCCGAAGGGTAATGTAGGAGAAACCAGAGCATCATAACAATAACCTTTAATGACTTCATCGGTAATAACCGGGTAATGGGCAAAACTTTGTCAATAATTTATTTAGTTAGCCTCTTAATAAGAAGAATAAAGTTAAAGGCAAAAGAAATGATTAAACGACTTGTGAAATAAATTGAGTATTTGAACAACTCTGAACACAATGAGATAATGGTATAACATTAAATCTTTGAGTAGATAATGGTCTCTCGTTCTTTACAAAATACAAAAAAGAGCTATTTATGAACGAATGATACTTCTAGGTCTAATTTGGAAATGCTTCGAATGTATTAATAGCTTTGGGATTACAGTATTTTTGTATTTAAGCATAATTTGTAAAGTACTTACCAAATGAATATTTAAGGAGCATATTTCAGTTTTACGTGGTCATTGGAAGTTCCAAGGTGGAATATCGATTCGATTACTGACTTCAACTTATGAGTTTTGTGTGCATTTATTATTTTTGTATTTTGATACTATCACACTGACGGTTAAAGAACACGTACCTATAGCTGAAGTTTAAATATCGGACAGATGTAAGAATATAAAGAATTGATTTCTGCTGGACGTTAATAAGTTATGAGTTGTTGAGGGAATGTAATTCTTGTTTTCCATAAGGATTTTACCGACTATGTGACGTTTATTAACACCCGATTAGGCCTCCCACGGCAGCGGCTCAAGCCTAGGTTCGATCCCTCGATAGGGAGCCCTTGAGTGCGTTGCTTGCGCGATACGGTGACACATATATACATCACTGCTGCAACGCTACACGATCACCTCCACACACGTGCACGCCTACACGCTTACACATGAAAGTGGAAGGGTTTACTTTTTTCCCTTATCGAACTGAAAAACTCTCAATTTTTCGATAATAAATATATGGAGGAGTTGTTGAGGCGTGTATGCTTGGTACATATATACGTTTCAACAATTCATACATATATGAATAGTTAGCTAGGTTAGCTAAGATAGGTCGCGATTTTGCATGCAACAGGCAACAGCCAAGTCGAAGTGTGCCGTGCACCTTTGAGCTGGTTGCCAAAATAAAATCGGCTGAGTGCCTTAAGCGCTCGCCTTAGTAGTCAATGGGTCAATAGCGTAGTCATTTCGAAAAAAAAAATGTGTCGTTTACTAGCCATCATTGGCGTTATCAGTTTGTATATTTTTAAAAATAGTTCTGTTTTATGGTTATTAATTAATAGTTTTATATGAATTAGCTTTTTATCAGTCTGTTTAATATACATTTTGTAACTGATATTACATTTAATTTTCACATATATGAATGGAAATATATCGACCGTAACCTTATGAATATTTTAAAAATTGTGTACATACCTCTCAATCAATACAAATAAAATGATAAAGGTCTGCCGTTATGTGCACATGTTATTCAAAAACTACTCTTTATATTATGTTATCAATTTCTATTTGTTCTACTTCTTAGTGTACCACCTGAGTGAATATGCGTTAGGCGGGGCGTGCAGCGTGCAAGCGCGTACAGCGTACAGCACCTCCCGTGCGTCACTCAGGACACCTACGTGTAAGTATACGGCCAGAGTGAACGCTTAAATCGAGTGTCGAGCGTGGCGGGGCGTGCGGCGTTCGTTTCAAACAGATGCATTAACACGTAGGTGTCCCGAACGGCACGTAAACGGCGTTCTTAGACGCTGCACGCTCCGCTGTACGCCCCACCGATCCCATATTCACTCAGGCCGTACACTAATGCATCTTTTTGTAACGAACGCCGCACGCACCGCCACCATCGGTGCTCGAATTAAGAGTACACTCTGGCCATACTCTTAAACAATTGCTGCTTATCACGATATATTGATTTAGTAAAATTATATTAAAGTTTCAAGAAACTATAATTTTATATGCAGTACGTGTTCAAACATATTGTTTGTGTTAATACATACATCGTCATTGTTGCCGTGGACAAGTGCGGCAAGCGGTGTGGTGTCTATATTTTATCCTGTGTACATCAAGTTTATATAATGTTACATCAATAAAAGACGCAGACAATATTTTATACAAATACCACAATTAATTACTTAGATACATCGCGTGTTGCTATCATTCTATATATAAACATCTTTGCTTCGTTATTTTCGTCGTCATATTTGTTATTTGACCTCCATGTGTTAATTAGAACCTTGTATAGGTCAACTATTTCTTCGACTTTGAGAAATTCATCTTAATAATAATATATATCATAAATACTCAATAACGTATTGGTCCGGTTTTTGGGGGGCTTTAGTCTGTCATGTTGTGGATTTTATATTTTATTCATGATCTTGTATTATTTGATTCTATATATTGTAAATTTGGTGGGGTTTTCTGTGATATAGTTAGTTTATTGTGCACAAGTGAAGTGAATGGAAAATAATACCACGGAGCATGAAATTTTGAGATGCTACAAAAACTCCCTGGAAGCTTCTAAGAAGGGATCTACCATCTTGTTAGAATATTGAAATAATCACACGACGCTTGATAATTTATTAACTACGTGACATTGGCAGTAATAATTTAAAGGACTGTCTACTAAAAATAAAGTATTGGTCAAATAATAAATGAGATTCGCAAGACAAAATTTTAAAATTTAAAAAGCGATCAAAATCATTATATTTGACTCGGTAAGCTATCGTGAGTTCGGCACTAATGTAGTGGAAATGTTCAGCTCGTAATCCAGATGTAATGTCCCCGGTTTATGTCCCGAAGTTGTACGTACAATGGTGCCCCGGAACTTGTACATTTCAAACTTCCGGGACGAAGTACGGACTACTGCTGTACCGTTATTACGATAAAGTTTCTTCGGGGTGTATTGTGATATATCGTAATTGATTCTCGTCGATCGCTTTGTTATTTTTTATATTACGAAGCAATTATTTTACATGATATGTTGCTATATTTCTTTCTGAACTCAACCAGTCATTGTCCTTAGGTAAAATATTTATCGTCAAATACATTTCAGTAGCTGCAGTTCATATTTTAGTGGCGTAATTATTGGGTCAAATACACAAAATACTATTTCAACGGTTTATTAAAACTTAATTGAATGTGAGTTTAATGTTTACTGGGTAATCCAATGAATTTGAAACGGGCCTCAAGTGGTATAATTACACCACTGCCATGTTTATTATTTTAAGACTTCATTCATTTAACATGAGAATATGGTAGAAATACTAAAATATATAAAGTTACAACAAAAACCTGTCATTGTGTGTACCGCTTACGTTAAAAGAAAAAAATGTGAGGAAATCTGAACCCGAGAAATGTCCTTGTAGTCCTATCATATGTAGGAAAATACAGAACTGTAGATTTCGAGTTTGAAATCGTCAAGGCGCTGTGTTTTGGTATAATGATTATGCTCATGCCTTCTCTAAGGCAGAAGAGGCATTTGGCCTTGCAGTGTATCTTCTTGTACAGGCTGATATATGTAATAAACAAAGTAAAAAAAAACGTGAATTAAAATCCCGACTTCATGACAGATTCTCTATACCAAACCTTGAGTATACTAAGCTTATAGCTGAACCGACTTTCAGATCCAGTTTTAAGAATGTAACCATAGGTATTTTTGGACAGTTCCACTTTCCATCGCCAGTATCATAGGTAATCTTGAGAAAGACATATCTGCTATACTATTATACAAAATCAAGACATCATTTGTCTAGGATTAAACATCGACACATATAATGCTGACTGTAAGTTAGCACATATTACTTGAAAAGTTGGAGAAAAACGAGAAAAGATTGCGTTTAGAAAATAGGGGGTAACTCTTTTGTTTAGAAGGCAAGCAAATTTTAATGTGATTTCACTACCTTCTAGAAAGTTCTTTGCTAACATATAAAAATTTATAAAATCGTAATTAACTTAGCATGGAATCATCCAAGGTTCAGGTGGTCGAAATATCTAAACGCACTGTTATAGGGATCTTAAAAAAATCCTTTTTAAAAAAAGATTTATTTACTTAATTATATATTTATTATTTAAAGAAGAATTGTTCACATTAATTAGCACTGAATTATTAGGATTTTGAGTGTTATGGACCGAGACTAGGAATGAACTACGACTGACTGGGTGGTAACGTGGAGCGTGTTAGGACTCGGAAAGTGCTGACGCTAGGTACTGGGAAAGGTACTGGATAGGAAGGGGTAAGATCTGTGGTGTCGGAGAAAGGTCAGCACATAAAGGTACATGGTTAGGGTATAACAGCACGAAATATCAATGCTTAATTTTATTGGTCAAATGATACTTTGGTCATGACTATAGTAAAGTGAATTGTATCCATGCTTGTTATATACATTTTTTTATTACGTTTAATATTGTAAATACTAAATATTAGAATAAAGCTCAGTGTAGCGAAACCAATATACCCGGTTCTGTTCAAAGCAGAGTTTTACTTATGTAACTAACATTGAACGTTATTTGTTGACATTTATAGTACTTATGCTAATATATTATATACGTTTTGTCTTCACAGAATTGCTTTTCTATTTTTATTTGCCCGCCTTTTTCTTGTACTTACGTTTTATTGTGCTGATTCGCTACAATAATATGTAGGAGTTCGACATTTATATGAACTCGGCGATATCCTACCTTACTTAAATGTATTAACTTAATATGGTTTAGAATTATATTTCAAACTAGTTGCTGATTCTAGTATATAAACTTTCAGTAATATACAATAGTGAATTAAAAGGGGCATTACAATACTATTAACACGTGAGTAATGTGTTTATCATGATTAAAAAGAAATTCTATAAGAAACGCGATTATTTTAATAACAATAAAAACATTCTAAAAATATTTATGTTAGTTAAACTCGTGTCAAAGTTTTGAAGTGAAGCGTCCTTGTGCGTTTTTTTTTTAACACCTACGATGTCGAAAATAATGCATAAACTTATCGTGTAAAAAAATTATAGTATAAATCGAGTTAAATGAGATGATTAACCAAAAAATAATACTGGTATACTTATACTAGTACTAGCTATCCTCCCCGGCTACGTACGTGTGTACTAACATTAACATTACATATAACATCTACGTTGAACAAAATGACAACTGTGTAACTGAAGGTCAATCTGTGAATTCTGTAAAAATTTTTGAAAATCTCTATAGTATCTTTTATTCAACTCACTCGTTCGCCTTTTATATGGAGATTATTTCACCAAATTAGTTTACTTTCTCATACGATTTTTGAAACATTTTCTTCCATACAAACCTTAATCTGACAGTCACACTAACAGAAAACAAAAGAATTAGGCAAATACGTGCAGCCATTCTGAAATAATGTGCTTACATAGATACATTCGGCAAATGATTTTTATTTGTATAGATTATCTGAAATTTCAATTTTGACTAAACATTTCATTTTCCTATTACTATTGTGACTTGCCTTAAGCGTCTATCCAGTAGAGAAAAATCTTTAGGCTGGTAAATATTTAACATATTAAATTAAATAAATTCATTTGTTACAGATGAATTTCTCCAACTTGATCGTGACTCCATTGGAAAGCTACAGAGTTATATTTCATCTAATATATTACTAAACTATGAGACGTTCTTGAAAGATGGACAAAAATAAGAAGAAGAACAATGTAAATGGAAAATATAAGAAAAATGGTAAAACAGACAACTATAAAGTCGAAGATGACGTCATCACTACTTGTTGTCTCTGCGTTAAAACAAAAAAAAGCAAGAAGAAGAGTCTGGTTGCCGGATGTGTTACCAATCTAGGTATATTCGTTCTACTTCTTGCGTACACTTTGTTAGGAGCTTTCATATTCTTAGCAATCGAAGGAAGCGCAGCGAAAGTTCATCAAAAAACATTGGCAACCACATCGTACCAAACTAATGACCAAAAATCAGTACCATTGTCTAAGCTAAATGGTACCATAATACAAGCAAGCGCGGAACTAAGGTCGCAGACTGTTGAAAGTATCTGGGAAATAACCGTTTCCTTGAACATCCTTTACAAAGAAAACTGGACGAGATTGGCTGCTCAAGAAATTGCTAGATTCCAGGAGAAACTGGTTGCAAGAGTAGCCGCAGATGTCTCAGCTCAGTATAGTGGTGCAAGAGCATTAGAATCGGCACCGGCGTTGGTGGGCGATGAATACGAATGGAACTTTGCTAAAGCATTTTTGTATTCTCTGACGGTACTCACAACTATTGGTAAGTTAATCTTAGTTTTAATATTATACGGTTCATCATTTATTTATTTGTGAATATATTTCTGTATCTTAAATTCTAAATTATTGTTTCAGGCTATGGTAGTGTCGCTCCAAAAACATCTTTAGGTAAGGCAGTCACTATAGGATATGCTGTAATTGGCATACCACTCACGCTTCTTTACTTATCAGTAGTAGGAGCTCTGTTATCAAGATTAGCCAGAAGTATATTCAGCAGAACGTTATGCTGCTGCTTATGCATTAAATGTGGGTATTGTTGTCTTGATGAAAGAGCTATTGAAAATAAAGATCAAAAGGATAAAATTAAGAGGCAAGATGATTATAGGACTCATACATTACATCTTCAGGAACCATATTATGTGAGATCTCCCTCTGGTACTATTATATCTGCATCACAGGCACATAATACAAGCACAAATTGTATCAAAGATAAAAATCAAGGGTTAAGTTTCCTTAGAGACTGTGACTCACTGAGTTGCACGGAAACCGATTCTAAAGTTTCACTACGTGGTTTTTCTATTCTTGCTCCGGTGTCTTTATGTCTTGCAGCGATTTTCACTTATATATTCTTTGGTGCACTCGTTTTGTATCAGTTGGAAGGTTGGAGTCCTGTTGATGGCATTTATTTCTGTTTCATGAGCCTAAGTACTATTGGATTTGGACACTTAGCCCCTGGAGCAACACAGAAAAATGGAGCTTCTTCTGGTACAGTTTGGTTTTGCTCGATTTATATAATGACTGGTCTCGCTTTAACTGCGATGTGTTTCAACGTCTTACACGATGAGATCGTGCATCGCCTTCGGCACCACGAGAAAGTATTGAAAGCAAATTCACAGAAAGGCTTCACATCAGAATTCTTACACAGGTCTTGACGAGATGATAGTAGGAATTTGACTGATGATACAATGATGATGCCTGAAGGAGATTGTTTACCGGAGGTTTTGCATCATGTCGGCTCGAGATGCGAAGGAGGTGCCATACGTCGTACTATTTATACAGTTAGAGAAGAGAAGGAACCAGAGAGAGCTACGGCTATGTAAATAAACTGGTTAAATCCTTGTTCTGAAAGTCCTTGTGAAGTTTTAATATTATATAAAGAAAGGAATGATTTTTCAAAAACAACACTTGATACATTTAACAAATAAATATTTGGATTCAACAATAATTGTACAATGAAAAGAACTCTTGTATCTTTACGTTTTTATTTTTGTTCCCCGATGTGATATTTCTTTTTTGTTTAAATTGTTTTTGGGGCGAGGTCATTATATCATTCAATATTAATATAGGAAGTAAAATGTGTGTTAAATAGTGCAATTATAATAAGTGAACTATCCTTTTAGATATATAAGTTTTGATGAGAGGTCAATGAACCTGTCAACTTTAAGGATATAAATGACTGACCATAGTGATAATGTTAATTATTTTAATCAGCAGAATAAAACGTAATAAGGGTGTGCTTAGTGTCATTACGTATTTGAAATCCCTTTAAAAGGTACATATTGACAGGTTAAATGCCAAATAAATGTAATTGATTGCATAGTATTACATAAATTTACATGATAGTTTTAAGTTAATACTAAGTTATAAATGCGTATAATTAAAATAATGGTGAATTGATTCGTAAAATGTTTTTGTATGTAGAAAGTAATAAGTGTTATAGGATTATTATTTTAATGAATTACTGGTTGTAACTAATGTAGGTATACCTATTAAAATGTGCCAACAACTTATATTGCATACAATATATTTTAAATATACATTGTACGTAGCACATTTCTTATCTATAACGTATCATATGATAGTTGTTTGACAACTTTCATTTTTAAATTGAGAAATTATTATTAATTGTATTGCTTTGGCTTTTTCATTGTTTTTCACATATAAATCTGTTTAAAAATTATGTTGCGATTATCATATGTTTAACTATGAAACTATCAAATGATTCTTCTTACAGTTTGTCGCGTTTTTAGATCAAACAATGTATAGGTTGCCTGTCAGATGCGACTTGAAAATTAATATGACAGCGTGAACTGACGATGGATAACTGAACTATCGATTGAAGCCTCAGGCACAGCACCATTGTACTATTAACATTTTTTTTTCATATTTATATTTGTTAACAGTTGAAATAGACGATTCCAATACACGTTTGTTACGACTTTTAAAAAGAAAAGTAGGTCGTAGAGCCATGCTGAAGCTAGTACTGGTTTCAGTATGAATTGGTCGGCTCGCCCGGGGTAACACCACCTACTCACAGAAAACCGACGTGAAGTAACAGTGCTTGCATTGTTACGTTTCGTTTGGTCAGTGAGAGCGCCGGAGACTCATCTCTCCTCCCCTCACCTCTCCTCTTCTTTCCCCTCTCCCTTTTTCTCCATTCCCCCGAAACAGGCTGGCAACGCACTTGCGACTCCTCTGAGGTTGCTAGTGTCTATGGACGGCGGCGATCGCTTAACAACAGGTGACCCGCATGTTCGTTTGCTTTCTATATGATATAAAAAAAAGAAAGTTAAATCTGGAGGAGCTCTAATATTTTACTTCCCGAAGATTGATACTACAATTCATTGACATATAAAAACCCAAGACACACGGTCTCGAATAAAAGTAGCATTCAAAAACTGCCGCATAAACTCCTTCATATACATATATGGTTATAGTTATGCCATAAATTTATAATTTTGCGAATTCAACGTTACCTGAATGAGTTAAAGTTGTTTTTACAGGGACACAAGCGAGGAGAGACTATTTAAATTGACTGCATAATCTAAAATTATGCACTCATATTTGTGTGCCGGCTGTGAGGCGTTAAGTGTGCATCTTGGGTTTTTGTACATCGATGCTACCATTAAAGGAATTACAATTAATTGTTACAACGTAGATGGAATAATTTTCAAAGATTTTATAATTAATATCTAAGGTAATAAATGTATGTAGATTACGTATATTTGAGTGGAAATAACATTTTAAATTCGTTAAGATAACAATTTGCAATTTCTTATTATTGGTGTAATTTTACTTAGGTTTCTATGAAAATATGACGTTTGTCATGTTATGATTTTTTGGAGTTTGTATGTATTGTAAACTACTAATATAGCAAAATAAAGACTACACATCTGATTTTTTGTTTTTATTTTTACTACCCTAATATGAGTATCGCTTCATGATTATAAATAAATAATACGTAAATAGTACGTAACTGGACAACAATGCAACGGAAGTCCGTTACGGTAATATGGCGTCACTTTTCTGGACCATCCGATTTATAAATATTTTGGATTTGGTTTTTTTTTTTTTTTTTTTTTTAATCTATACTAATATATAAAGCTGAAGAGTTTGTTTATTTCTTTGGTTGACGCGTTAATCTCAAGAACTACCAGCCCGATTTGAAAGTTACTTTTAATGTTAGATAGCTCATTTATCGAGGATGGCTATAGGCTACATATCATCACGTTAAAACCAGTAGGAGCCGAGCACTAATGAATAATGTCTCAAAATCGGGCTATTTTGGAAGCTTCCGCTGTGTGTTAATGTCAGTATTATATGCGTTGCCATGGTAACGCGATAACATTCTATCGTAAATATTTTCATGGTTTATTTTGTGTTCCTACTCAAAAAGTTTATTCTACGATAGTTTTGTTTCCAATTTTTAATTATACGTGGTACGTTTATATCGCAAGCATTCACAAAGTTTATTTTGTGTTGTTATTCAAAAAGTTTAGTAGTAATAATATTCGTCCAATAAGATTGGCGAAGGAATTGATCTATACTGCCAATTCTGAAGTTGTCAATATAGGTAATTATTATGTATTCTTTAGACAGTTTTCTTTTATGTCCAAGTTAATGAAAAGGTATAAGCGCTAAATCCTCTATATAATATTTCGTAAATTTTTATCTTCTTTATTTTCAAAACCAATTCATTTCACTTACGCACAATAAACAAACAAATTACATAAAACGCCGCCAATTTAACATAATATAGAGTCAAGTTACACAAAATTATGAATAAAATATAAAATCCATTGCATGACAGACTGAAATTCCGCCAAAAACAACTCAAAAAGTTTATTGTACGTTAGTTTTGTTTCCAATTTTTGATTTGTGATATATTACGTATTATAAAAATAAAGTGTGTGTATGTAATATTAAAATAAATACTTTTTGGTGAATACATATATTTGTGGTACTACAAATATCAACATTCTTTTTTATTCTGTCGATATGTCTGTTTGTTTATTTGTTCCGAGTAATCTCCAAAACAGCTGGACCTATTTGAACGTTTTCTTTTCTTAGAAATGATTACGCTATTCACCTAGCAAGTTCTTAACAGCTTCACCGGACTACAAGTAATATTTGAACGGGAATTTTACGGACAAATAACTAACTAATTTGCCGTTTTATTTTAAGCTAGCGGGTTCAGCAGACGTGACCCGCCCTGACAATAAGACAAACTATACTTAAACCTTACTCAAGAATCATTTTATATATTAGTGAAAACGGCATGAATATGCGTTCTGTAGTTTTTGATCTTATCGCGAATAGACATATAGAGAGACGTGGCAGAGGACTTTGTTTTACACTATGTAGTGACGAACTTGTTACCCGTGCATCCGTCTGTGTGGAACTGATTCAAAATATGTTGTTCACTGTAAACATGCGCTTGAGACGTGCGCTGTCCTGGACTCCAAGAATAAATATAATTGAAAGTCGTATGTTTATATGCGATTTAAATTATAGCAAGGTATAATAATAACTTAATTATATCGACACTATGGCTATATTATATCTATATAATAAAAGATTTAACACATATTGTTTGATAATGTTTAGCTTAATGTTTTCATTACTTTCTTATATAGTGTAAGTGAGTACTGAGTGTGGTATATAGTAGTTTAAAGTTCCAGGTATGTGGCTGATGATAAATTCCATCCCATTCGGTGCACTGCCAGTAGTCACATATATAATGTACACGTTACATGTTACAGTAGATGATGTGCGTGTCGTACTTACAAATATTTTTGAGAGAGTATTTCTGTAATTTACACATCTAATCATAATGTTACATTTATTTAATATATTTAAAAAACGCGTGCGAAGCCGCGGGTAACAGATAGTAGTTTATAAAAAAATCAATAAATTTTTGTTTAAAAAAAAATTTCTTCTCATATGGTATATTTATTTTTAACTTAATCGCAATTTCTTATAACGCCTAAGAAGTTTTACTTCATTCGCGTGTGTCGATTATACACGCACATTTTGTCGTTAATATTTGATTACTTAATACTATGTAACAACCACTCTGCAGTTAATATAATGCTTAGATGTCACCATAGTTTAAGGCCATTTACAGACTTCAAAAGGACAGTACTGTCAAGGCCAGTCGTAGGTTACTTTACTCCTGCCCAAATATCTCATATTCCAGTGTTTATTGTTAGCTGCACCCTATGTCTGCAATACACCAACGCCGGCACTGCTCTGGATGACAGAAATCTATACTAATATTTATAAAGAGGTAAAGTTTGTGAGTTTGTGAGGTTGTAGGGTGTAATCTCGGGAGCTACTGGTCCGATTTGAATAATTCTTTCAGTGTGACATAGCTCATTTATCGATATATAGGCTATATAGCATTACGATAAGACCAATAGGAGCGGAGCACCATTAAAGAAAGTTTCAAAATCGTGTTTTTTTGCTCTTGAAAGATTCCGCTGCGTGTTAGCGTTAGCCTAAAGTAACTATTCCATGCAAACGAAGTCGCGGGCAGAGGCTAGTAGAATATAAAATAAAAGTTTGTTTTCATAAACTCCATTAATTTTCTCGTACAAATTCATAAGCTTTACATTTTTATGTAAATCGCATGTGTACCGATAAAGATAAAGAGACTTATAGCTGTAATTTGAAAAAATAATAAAGTGATCTAGTTAAGAAAAAAATAAGATAGTGAATATACTAAAATAAGCAGAGATTTATTTATCTCAGCTACTTTTATTTTAATTAATCTCTAAATCACTCTTATAAATACAATCTAATCTCTCGATTACACTGCGCTATGTAAATCGAAAAAGCTAAGTAACAATAAAAAATGCAACCGTTCGTTGTGAATCCATTCAAACTGAACTGTTAAATTATAATGATTTTAAGGTTAATCAAATCAAAACTATTAACACATAATAAGATTGATTAATGCTAATTAATTTACATTTTAACGATGTAAATATTATATAAAAGAGAAATCAGACATCACCTGAGATATTCACGACATCCTAACCTATACTAATAACTAAAGTGAAGATAAAACCAGATGCGTTTCTTCCAGATTGGTTTACATTAACCAAACACGTTTAAAATCCCATCATATGCTGGGCCTAAAAGTGACGTTTTTAATATCAATCAGTCTGAATGTATTTATTTTTACAATAATACATCATAAGAACAATAGTAGTGATAGGTCACAGTTCTTCAGCTTTATATTATCTATACATAGCCTCAGTGAAGTGCTTCTTTTCACTTGAAGTATCTTGGTCTTGATTGTTTAGACAGCTTAACTAAGCTTGGCCAGAAGTAAGGAAGGTACTCGGTTGAAATCACAATTATTTCAAAGGTGCCCAAAAAAGTTTTTTTTTTCTCGAACTAAGCTATTGGCCTTATTTAGGGCCTTCACAGCTTCACCGGAGTACTCCCAAAAAAGTCTGAGTCATGGCTTGGTACGATTAGATAAAGCTATATGAAATATGCATAATATAGGTAGTTTGGACTAACTGTGATGGATCACAAATATGTTTTGGTACGTCTAAGTAACCCAAAAAGTTTTCTTACAAAACTTATGTAACTATTGTATGGGAGTGTAAGAGTATCACTGTAGCTCGCAAGCACCAGGCGCGACGGCTCCTTTCCCGAGGTCCACACCTAAGTAACACTGGAGTCACTGCGGAGGAAGGATGCGGCGAATGTGTGGCAGGGATTTTAACTGCCCTTCACCAATAAAAAAAATTAGTTACACATTACTTCTACTAACAAAATTCAAAATTGCTAAATATATAATATGTAAACTTATAATCATTAGTTTAAATATAATAAGTAATAATTACTCGAAGGTTAATATCGATAACTGTGTGATATCTCCAGCGTTCTCTTCACTTCCTATATATAAAAATCTCTTGTCAAGGTGTGTTCAAACTCTTCCGAAACGGAAAAACAGATTTTTATAAAATTTGAAATATATATTAAGTAGGTATGAGAATATGTCATAGAGTATATTTTATATCTCTAGGTGATTTAGGGTGTTCCTATCCAGATTTTTTTATCAATTGTTTTGTCAATTTTTCCTTCTTGTATTTTTTTATTTGCCACCAAAAAAATAATATAACCCCACATTTTTACATTCCTATACCCATCCTCCCATTTTTTACTTACGATTTTAGCAGTTTTGTATGAAAAATAACCAAATGATTTAACAGTCGTTCGTATTTCAAATAAAACGAAATTAATTATATTGTTAAGTGATAGAAGGCATTGCGTCCGCCTCATCGAAATTTCATCCAAACATGCATATAAATCGTTCACTAAACCCAGTGCTTTAGAGGAGTCCGATTCGTGCCGCCGTGCGAGTTAGACGTGCGCACTGTGCTCAGAAAAGTGACCGTTATTTTTTCGAAGTGTTATCGTGAGTTCGATCGATCTTCGGCTGCGTGTTTCGTGCTTCGTACGCGCTGTCACTTTCTGAGATCGTCGCGTTTCTGTCCGGTTTCTATTGAAGAACAGGATTTTCAATCGTAGGCGCTCCATTTTGAGCGCAGCAAACTGTACTTTTCGGTGCAAACCCGAGCTGCTTAAAGTCCAGTCGTCTGGCCAACCTGTTGATACCTCACGGTGCTCAACGAAGCAGGTTGAACCGCTCTGCCCGCTCGCCGTATGCCCCGAGGCCTACTGCAAAGGTAGAAGGGCCTGGGTAGCTAGGCCTTGGCGAGGTCGCCTAGTCTAGTCCATGTGTCGAACTCCCACCCTCTCTGTTCCCTTTTTCCATCCCCGGGTGTCTGTTTGGGTGTAGCCCGGTTTGCCGGTTTGCGTCCTCAGCCTCGGGCTTGTTAGGGCCTCTCCCTAGGCAAGTTAGGACCCCCCTGTGAGGCATTGCACATCGTCCACAGTTTCTCTTGGACCGGACTCGGGATAGTCCGTTAGCTTACCGTTGGCGTGCCCCCCTGCCCTTAAGGCAGGGAGGTTGTTTCGCGGACCCCCACCCCCTTCTCAGTCCACCGCGATGGACCAGTCTATTTTTGACAGGTTCCGTCGCAACCTCCTCGCGCGCGGTGTAGACGAGGAGTTAATAAATACCGAGCTCGAAAATGCATCGCGGACCTCCGAGGGCATACAATACGCGTCTCCCTTAACGACCGCGAACTCATTTGCGACCTTATCGCTGCAGTCTCCTCTAGACGCGCGCGAAAAAGGCCTACTTGAGGCCTCGATTTCTAGCTCCAGCTCGGAGACAGGCTCCGAGATGGAGCTAAACGTGACGGCGTCCACCGAGCCGTCCGCGAACGAACTCGTGATTCCCGCGCCTTCTGTCCAGTTAGACAAGGACGGATATACAACCGTCTCTTACAACAAACGTCGGCCGTCAAGCCCGACGGATTCGGGTTCCGTAGGCCCAGACAAAGTCGCGAATATAGGTGGTGCTCGTGTGCCAGCCCTGGCTATACCGAGTAGTAAACCGCGGACGAAAGGACCTAGTTCTGTCTCTCTCACTCATTCCCAACCTGCGGGTTCCGCAGGTAGGAAGCCGCGCCCCCCACCTCCAGTCACGATACAAGACAAGTCCCAGTGGACTCTGATTTCTAACCGTTTAAAAACCCTTAAGGTCAATTATACGTCCGCCCTCAGTACCCCGGTGGGCATTCGCGTCAGATGTCCCACTTCCGATGACCATCGCGCCTTGATTCGATATCTCAGTGAATCGGAATTAGCTTACTTTACGTTCGTTCTGGAGGAGGAGCGCCTCCTCCGTGTCATGCTTCGCCGTCTCCCAGCCGAAATCTCGGTCGAGGACATCACCCTCTCCCTCAAGGAGAAGAACTTTCTCGTACGTGAGGTACACCGCATGTACCACCCACGCACCCGCACTCCCTACAATATGGTGCTTGTTCTCCTCGACCGGTCGCAGGAGGGCAAAGCCATCTTTTCGCTCACATCTGTGTGCGACCTCAACGGCGTCACCGTTGAGCCCCCACGCAAGACCCATATTCCGTCGCAATGTGCCATAACTGCCAGATTTATGGGCACTCGGCGAAGAACAGTCATCTTCGCCACAGGTGCGTCAAGTGCCTGAGAGACCACGCCGCGAAGGAGTGCGCGCGCACTCTTGGCACTCCCGACCCTCTGAGCTGTGTACTCTGCAGTAACGTGGGTCACCCCACGAATTATCGCGGCTGTCCCCGCGCGTCGCGCACACAGCGTCTCCGTCAGGCGAGGCAGGCGCCCAGGGCGCCTGTAGCCGCCGCCCGCCGCCTCCACATCTCATGTCGGTAAAGGCCTTCCCGGGCCTGCCGGGCGCCTCTAGCGCCCCGGTAGCGCCCGCGCCCACGACCTCACCGCGCTCGCCACCCGGGCGGGCTCCTATGGCTCGCTGGGCCCCCCGACCTCATCCTCAGGCTTCTTCTAAGCCTCAGGTGCCGCCGCCACAGGCAGCTTATACTTCCTCATCCTCTTTCACCAGTAAGTTAGAATGGATGAAACAGCTACTCCGCGATCACGACATGAAGGAGGTCCTCGCTTTCCACGCCATCGTAGAGGTCGAGGAGGAGCTGGGTCTTCTCACCGCACTAGTATGCTTCCCGGCTATCGGAGCCACAATTCAGCGCCTCGCCCGGTCACCCACATTCAAATAAGTTTTTAAAATTCGCGGGTTTCAATAAAATAAAACCGCGCGGTCTATCTCTCTCGTTTTTCAACGCGAAATCCCTCCGTACACAGCGCGATCTAGTAGCTGATTTTTTACGCGATAGACAGATTGACGTTTTCCTCAGCCAGGAAACGATGTTAAAACCGAGTATGCGTAATCCGAGAATCGCGAATTACTGTATAGTTAGGAACGACCGTGCCACCCGCGGGGGTGGCACCTTAATCTATTTTAGGCGTTCGTTGTACTGCATGCCGTTAGATCCGCCCGCGCTAACTCATATGGAAGCGTCAGTGTATCGAGTAGGTATGACAGGCCACTCTGATATTATTCTTGTCTCCGCGTACTTATCACCGAACAAATAATTACTTAGATCCGATTTGCTGGCGCTGTTTAACTAAGGTGACTCAGTCATTATAGCGGAGACCTCAATAGTGGAAACGTTATCTGGAACAGTCCGTATACCTCTCGTAACGGGAGGATACTCGACGAACTAGGTGAGGTTCTCGCTTTTGACGTCATAGCCCCTCCGGAACCCACGCACTATCAAGATAACTACCGACCGTTAGTTTTAAATGTAGCTTTATTAAAAAATGTCTCGCTTCCTGTACGACTCATACACGTCGTACACGAACTCGACTCAGACCATCGCCCAGTTGTATTACAGTTAGGGCAGAATTCAGATTTCAGCCCGTCGCCGGTCAAAGTGGCCGATTACGCGAAACTCCGTAAATATTTTAAAAATAATCCGTCGTCTAGCAGTTTAGACAGGATTCCGGACGCGTTGGTGTCTAAAGCCGACGCGGATTCGGCCATCGATTCCATGGTTGATCATCTCCAGACCACCGTCAGGGAGACCTTGACAGAGGTACAAGTGGCGAACGAACGCCGTTTTATACTCTCTGACGACGTGAGAGCATTGATCACGGAAAAGAACGCCGCGACTCGAACTCACGACGCTTACCCGTCTGTAGAGAACCGCAATCGCTTACGATTCTTAGGGAAAGCAGTTAAGTCTCGTATTTCTGAAATCCGGGGTGAAAGGTGGGACAGATTTTTGGAGGATCTCCAGCCGTCTAAAACTTTTACAAAATTTGAATGTCTTTTATTCATATCGAATAAACAGTCTAAAAAATAAGTTTCAAGCCTTTAGCTTTAAAAATAACGATCCTTCCAAACAACTTTTCACCCCTCCTTTCAACCCTTTACAACCCTTTTCTTGCATTAATAAGTAGCTGATGACCTTTCTCAGGCTCTAAACTATCTGTGTATCAAATTTCATTTAAATCGGTTCAGTAGTTTTGTCGTGAAATCGCGTCAGACAGACAGAGTTACTTTTGCATCTATAATTAGTAAGGATATTTTGATTTTAAAGCGTGAAAAATACAATTCCCAAATTTGGAACTTTAGGACTTTATTATACGTAGCTGTGGTACATGTATTTCTATTTTACGATTTTATTTTGAGTAAGTGCAGTAACCACTGATTCTTAATAGATTTTTTCGATCTGACTACGCTATTGACCCAGCAAGGTCTTAACAGCAAAATAAATGAGATGTTCGGACTACTTTTTTTTGTAAGGCGAATGAACTATTCAGGATTACGGCACCGCCCGGGTTTGACGACGTCTTCGAATTAAATAGAAAAAAATATTATAGTATTAGTAGAAGTCGTGGTGGTCGAATTTAGTTTTTTTTTTACATAATAGGAGGCAAATGAACAGGTAGGTCACCGCATGTTAAGTGATCAACACCGTCTACAGGCACCGGCAACCTCAGAGGAGTCGCAAGTGCGTTGCCAGCCTGTGTTTGGGGGAATAAAGAGAAAGGAAAGGGGGTGAAGAGAGGTCTATGGACGGCGGTGATCGCTTAACAACAGGTGGCCCGCATGTTCGTTTACCTCCTATATGATATTAAAAAAAACTGATTAAATAAATTATTTATAATATAAACTTGAAATCCTGCAGAATGAAGCAATATTTAAATAACGAGTAATTGTAATTAATCAGAGAAATTAAAGGAAATGACTGAATTGAACCTAAAGGAATCGTTGCTTAACTTATAAATACGAACTAATTTTCATGTTTCTAGTGCATCACTGGATTTAATCTTAACAATAAAGTATGATTCATATTGATAATTGTTACTTTAGTGTCACTTGTCTGTATATAAGCCTGCATTATTTTGATCTGCCCAGGTTTGGTCAGGAATGGTTTATAATTCAGACATTGATATTGAAGTGGTGTGGTCCATTAGCCATAAAGGCCTGAATATCATATGAACACTAATAGCGTTTATTAAAAGCCTTTTGTGGGATACTCTTTGTGTATCATGATTAATTTTTTTTGTGGTTATTATCATTTTTTTTATTTATTGTGAGTTAACATAAGTTTTTTCTATATCGAAGTTGAAGTAGGTAACATTTTTTCTACAATTTCTTTTTTTATATCATAAGAGGCAAACGAACAGGTGGGTCACCTGATGTTAAGTGACCACCACCATCCATAGACATTTGCAGCACCAGGAGAGTCGCAATTGCGATACCCGCCTGTATAGAGGAAGAGGCGGGAGGAAGAGAGGAGAAGAGGAGAAGAGGGGGAAGGTGAGGAGAAGTAGGCCTCCAGCGTTCTCACTGACCGAACGAAAAGCAACAATGTAAGCACTGTTGCTTCACGTCAGTTTTTTGTGAGAGGGCGGTACTATCCCGGTCAAGCCGACCCATTCATGCCGAAGCAAGTAATAACTTCAGCATGGCTCTACCATCTACAATTGACTTATCTATTTCATTTACAGCATTTTTATTAATGATTCCGATTTGTAATTTACCAAAAGATAAACATTATAATAAACAACAAACATATTTACAAAAAATACATTATTTATACAATCAATATTTTGAATTAAAAATCTCAGCATAACACAAATGAGATAAATAAATATGAGAGGGTAGAATTTTATATATGTCCATCTAATTCCAAAGTAAACAGATTTAACTAATAAGTTTGGCAATCATAGTAAGATCAAATATGTGACCTTACGGAACCTTATCCGGTAATTGCAAACACAACAAAAAAGATTTAGGCAAATAAAGTATAACCATCCCGTAGTGATACGCATACATACATAGATATATATATATATACATACATGATTCTATTATTATAATACCTTTAAATCTATCTAATCGAATCTATCTCACTTTTTTTTTAAGGTGGGGAAATCCCTTATGGATACCTACCCTCCCGGGGGAGAGGATGGGTTATGTCCGGCTTTCACGGACTAAAACCCCACGGTGTACCGACAAACCGTAGTGTTGGGGCGGCAAGGGATCGAACTAAGCTATTCCCCTTAGATAGCCGCCCCAACGGTCCGCCCGGCGGTATGTGGCCGGCGGGCTCCTACCTATAGAGAGGCAGCTGGGTACACACCAGCTGCTTCCCCTGGTCCGCCGAACTTATGCAATGAGGGGATAAGCCCCCCGACTACACCCCCTCAGGTCCGGCTACGGTAGCAGGAGGAGTTGGGCAAAACGCCGTCTCCTCCTGCCGGTCCTCCGTTGGCAAATACGATCACTGAGGGGGACCGCCTCGCGGGCCCTCTCCGCTGCCTCCTTTTGCGAGATGACTTCCTCGCAAAAGGAGACCACTGCTCGCCACGCCTGCTCGCTGCGACAAATCCTCTCCTACTACTGCCGCCAGAGTGCGGCACTCCACCTCCCACGCAACACACTCAGAGAGAGTGTGCTGCGCAATATCCTCCTCAGCGCCGCACTCATGGCAGACGGTGGTCGGCTTCCTACGAGCGAACCGGTGCAGGTACCATCCGAAACAGCCGTGTCCGGTGAGCCCCACTCCCTCCGAAGCCACTCTCGCAGGACCGGGCGGACGGCGTAGACGGTGTAAGTTCCGTAGCGCGCGTCCGCCAGGTACTGCATCCACCTCTGGACTACCACCTCCCGCAATTCCCGTCTCTTACACTCTATCTCCCTGGGAGCCGAAGGCTGCCCACTACGTTTCCTCACCGCCGTGAATTCATACACGGTGGCGAGAACTCCTGCCTCCAGCTCCCAGGGAAGGGAGTGGGCGAGCGCAAATGATGCCGCCGAGGACACCGTCCGGTACGCTCGGATTGCCCTCAGTTCCACCGTGCGCTGCGCACTGTGCAGCGCACGTACGTTGGCGGCACCGAGGGCGTCCACCCAGACCGGTGCCCTGTAGGCGGCCATCGCCCGCACAACTCCCATAAAGAGTCGTCGGCACCCGGTACCCGGTCCCCCAATTTGGGGAGCAACTGGCCGAGTGCCGACGCCACCGCCACGATCCGCGGCCCGAGTCCCACAAAGTGGGGCTCAAACCACCAGCACCCGTCCAGAGTAAGGCCCAAGTACTTCAAGTGGGCCCCCACCCTGATCCGAGCGCCCTCCGCCATTATGTGGGCCCCAGGTGCTGGCCCCCGCCGAAGCCCATGAAAAAGTATGCCTCTGCCTCTATGAGTAACCTCTTTATGCACCTGACCACGAGGGTTGTGGCTATCGTGGCCAGGCGCTCTACCTCCTTCCATTACCCCCCCCCCCCCCGGGCTACGTCAAGGGTGTCATCCGCATAACAAATTAGGCGTGCTCCATATGGGAGCACGCCGCGGAGCACCCAGTCGTAGCCCATGTTTCATAGGAGTGGCCCCAGGGCTGACCCCTGTGGATCCCCCTTCTTTGTGGCCCGCCGAACCATCCGTCCGTTGCCGTCGACGTAGGCGACCTGCCTGTCCTCCAGGTACGCCTCCAACAACCGCCGCAGGTACGGGGGCACTCCGAAATATCGAATTTCTATTGAATTCTCTTTCTATTGAAGGCGTTGGCGATGTCTAAATACACCGCTAAGACCCTTTCCCCTTGGGAGGTCGCCTCCGTCGACAGCGACTTTAGGAGGCACAGGACGTTCACTGTGGAACGCCCTACTCGGAAGCCATACTGCGCGTCAGATAAGTTCGGCCCCGCTCCCACCAGATGCTTGACGTCCCGGGAAGCGATAACCCTCTCCAGCACCTTCCCGGCGTTGTCCAGCAGAACGAGAGGCCGATACCCAGACGCGCAGTCCAGGGGGCGGCCCTTCTTTGCTAACAGGCAGAGCCGCCCAAGCTTCCAGAGCTTCGAGAACTGCCCTACCGCCAAACACCGGTCGAACAGCTCCCGGAGCCACCTCCCAAGATGGCTCAATGCAAGGCCGAGCACCCGACCTGGGACTCCGTCAGGGCCGGGCACTCTCCGCCGGTTGAGGAGGTGCTCGATAGCCCTCTCCATCTCCTCCTCCGTAATTGGAGGAGGACTGTCAGACACCTCCTCAACTTCCACCCGAGGCGGAGGCATGGGAGGAGCCGGTAGCGGCGGAGGGTCAGGGAATAATTCTCCCACGACCCTCGCCACCACCTCCGGCTGGAGGGTTTCCGTCACCGGGGTAGCCCAGGGTCGTAACTTGTTGCTTACGAGCCGATACGGGCGCCCCCAGGGATCTCCCTCCAGCGTTTGCAGTAGCTCCTCCCATGCTGCTTCCTTCGCCCGGCTGATGGCAGCCTGCAGGGTCTACCTGCACTTCCTGTAGTTGCCATACAGCCGGGCTTCCACTTCGGGGTCCCGGTGCCTCCGTCGATGGCTGCGCCCGAACATCCGTCGGGCCGTGGAACAGGCCGCCCGGAGATCGGCGATCTCCGGCGACCACCAGTACACCGCCCGTTTGTCTGGACGGTGCACATTCCGCGGCATCGACGCGTCACAACCCTCCGTGAGAGAACCACGGAGGCGGGCTGCGGACGCGTCGACATCATCCTGAGGAAGGGGCATGGCCTACGACTGGACGATGGCCGCCTCTTCCGCTAGTTCACGGTTGAGGTGGCTCACCGCTCAAAAGGGGAACCTCGCACCCCTCAGGGGGCGGGTGCCAGTCCCAGCTTGGGAGGTGGAGACCTCGAACCTGATATATCGATGGTTCGATAGAGTCTCCACCCCCTCGAGTACCCTCCACACCCGGACACGACGTGCAACAGACGGGGTGGCAAACGAGACGTCTACCCTGCGTTCTGCCGCACGCACGTGTGGACGTTCCCCTGGTTGAGGGAGGACAGCCCCACTTCGGCTGCCCACTCCTCAGGTCCGTGACTGCCGCTCCCCAGGTCCTCGATTTAGCATTCAAATCGCCCGTGCGGATCACGGGGAGTGGCGACAGCCGCCTGACAGCTCCCTGTATGGAGCCGAGAAATACTTCGAACTCCCGCAGGGGCCTGTTAGGGGAGAAGTACGCTCCCACAATGGCGTGCTCCCCCAGACGGCTATCACAAACCCCACACCCCTCTCTCGCACCACCAGGGACGAACCTCGGCCGGCCAAGATCGCCGGACAGAGCCAATCCGGTCCCCAGCCCACTGTGGCTGGGAGGCGACATAGTACTGCATATGGTGTGCTCCATTAGTGGTCCATAGCAGTTTTCTCCTGCCTGGCGGCGGCCACCCTAGGGCCAGTTCCCACTACGTGGTCCCTTCCCTTCGTGGTGGGAGACCGACAGTTGCGGCTCCCCATTACATGGCCCGAGGGCCTTCTAGCGTCTGCACATATGGCGCAGCGAATCGCCTCCGCCTTGCACTCGGCCACTTTGTGGCCCGCTACGCCGCAGCGGTAGCAACCCTCGCCTCTGCTGGAGGAGGAGGGGCACAAGGGGCGAGTGTGCCCCAAACCCATGCACTTGAAACAGCGCATGGGCCTCTCCTCCAGCAGCTGGACGCGCACAGCGCTCCACCCGATTAAAAGTTTGCCAGCCTCGGCCAGCTTCCTGGCCGCCTCCACGGGGAAGGTCATGTGCACTGCAAAAAGCGCCCCCCAATTCCTTTTAATTTCACCTACCCTGAGGTCCTCTATTCTGCAGTCAGCCCTCGTTACCACGACCGTCATAACCTCGTCCCGGGACACCGAATCGTCGAGACCGACGATCTGGATGTCCGCCTTTTTGTTTGGTACGACGACCGTGGCAATTCCGGCCAACGGCACCTCAAGCTACCGGGCCAGTTCAGCGGCCTTCTCCTTGTTCTGGCAACTCAATCTTCCGGGCCCCGGTGGCCATCGGCCTCACCCTCACTTCTTCTATACCAATATCTGGCAGGGCAACGTGCGCCCTCGCCTTTACCTTTACCTCCTGGTACCCCACCCCCTTACTGGCTGCGGTATCTTGAATGGTCAATATGACCGCAGCCGATTGGGGGACGGGAGGTAACTTCTGCCCTGCTGGCTTTGGTGGGGTTCTGGGCGCCGTGGAAACCATGGTTGAGGCCTTGGGTGGAGCCGCCGGGGCCCTTACCGCCCTCTTCTTTCGGCCCACCACTGTGGACCACGTTGCCCCATCATTCTCCACCGCTGAGACCGGTAATGCGGCCCAGTTAATCCCCAATGGGACGATCACAGGGACCGGGGGCGCATTCGCGACGGGCTTTGCCTTACTAGTCCCTCCGCCTTTCTTCTTATCTCCGGCCAGGGACGGACGAAGGGACGGCTCTGGAGGAAGACGCCTCTCCAGATTCTCCACACGTGCGTTCAGTATGTTGCTGAACGATGTGCGGAGAGTATCAACCGCCTCAGTGAGGGCCTGCCGCCACTCAGGCTCCACAGGTACCGGCACAGATGCCGGTATGGGGGGAGGAGGAGGAGGCATCACCTTTTTGGCGTTAGCCTCCCTCCGCCACGCCAGGTTCTCCGCTTCCAAATCTTCGATCCGACGGCGGAGGCTCTTTGTCTCCCTCTGGAGTTTGTGGTTCTCCTCCCCTTCCGTGCGATCCACCAGAGACTCCACCACCTCTTGGAGAGTCCTGGCATCGTCCTTCAGTGCCTTGATGCACCTGCCACATACATTATTGGACTTCTTCGCTGTCTCAAATATACAAGCTACACTTGAGCCGGCAAGAGCCTTAAGACGCTGAGCGTTCAAGGCATATACATTAATTGGGGGTACCTCCTTTAGGAGTACCCCCTCTCGCTCTGAGTCGGAGCTCAGCAAAGAGCCGGCAACCGAGCTGGCAACCGAAACAACCGTGGAGCCAGCGGCAGAGCGCGGGACAGACTCTGCAGCGCTCAAAGCGCCAGTCAGTGCCCGGTCAAACGACCCGTTGCCCTCCCCTTTACCCCCCAACCACTCCCTCGCATCCGAGCAGTTCCCCTGCCGCGTGAGCCTCACTTTAGGAGCCGCACCGTCCTCCACCTCCGTGTCAGAAGAGCCAACAATCTTCCCCGCCCCTCTGACACACCTCACACGAGAAGATTTGGTTGCCTTTTTTGCGTTTATGGCTCACCGGTAACCAGACGGCCACACAGTGACCAAGATGCAGAAGACACAAGTCCAGACAACGTGCCAAGTCACAGTAACAAAAGAAACAGTCCGAAAAAACAATGCCAAGCCAAAAAGAAAGAAATCAACGCCAAAGTCCAAAAAAAACAAGCCAAGTCGGGTTCGAAACTAGTTCAGCAATCCGCAAGCACACCAGGTCAGTAAGAAAGATCGAAACACAACACTAAGAACCACCCCTAAACAACGCCTAACAAACCATAAACAACGCAGGTAAGCTAATTAAATTCATAAGTTCGCCTACCCCACCGCGATAAATTCTAACGACACGGAGCGAGCGCAAACACGTCCGTCCCGCTAGAATACCGCGCGGACTGTCCATCAACCTATCTAACTAATACCTTTAAACGAACAATTCTTGTATATCTTTATATTTGGATATATTCAGGATCTCGGAAATGGCGTCATCTATTTCCGTGAAACTTAGTACGTAGGTAGTTTCGGGGCCGATAAATCGATCTAGCTAGATTTTATTTATAGAACACTTTCATGTGTAACCATATGTGCGTGCACGTGTGTGGGGGTGTTATGTGTAATGTTATTGCAGTGATGAAAGATTTTGTGTCACTGTATCGTGCGAGCAGCATACTCAAGAGCTCCACGCCGAGGGAACGGCATGTGTCGACGACCTAGCGCCTTTTGTTATATGCCGCAAAATACACCGCGCCATCGCGAAGTTGCATTTTTGTATTTAATTAAAATAAATATTTATTATTTATGTAATAAAATAAATAAACAGTCATTATTTTATGGAACAAATTTGTAATGTGTCATCTTTTCATTACGTCATAGCAGGAGGACTGGCTCTCAAGTGTTGCTTCATCGTAGTAAAAATGACAAAAATTGATGATTATGACTACGTTGTTCTTTATATTTCACTCACGTCTCACTTTTATCCTATTTTCAAATGAAATTAATTTCACATCGCAAACATAAGAAAAAAAAGGTGAGTGTGTGTACTTACGTACACGCCTCAGAAGTTATACTTCTTAGGCTTAACAAGATAAAAAATATTTTCAAAAATTTTATCTTTCGCCTTATTCTACGTTTGTAGAAAAAAAAACAGTAACAATAGAAAAAAGGTATATATATGGGTAGGTAGGAAAGTTTTAATACAAAGGAATATAAACAACAAATACCAAGAAACAAAATTTTGACTATAGCTAACTTCAGGTTGTGGGTTTTTCGTGACGATGAGCTCGCTCATTGTAAATATTTACTCTCATCATTTTTCCCTAACGCGCCAAAAAAAGTATAACTTAAAGGAGTTTCGCTTAAAATAAATAGATAATTACAAGATTCGAAAAAAAAAAATGTTAAAGCTGATATATTATCGAAATATTAACGCTTCGATATTGTATACAGGATTAGTGGCGCCACATTTATCAAGATTAATTGACGGGTCGGCGGACTCCCAGGATTTGATATACAAAAAAATACAATTAATAATACAAACCTAAAGAAGATTTTGCGGATAAAACTTTATCTAAGAGCCATGAATGTTGCAAATTACTTTATTTTATTTTATTACTTTATTATTTTATTTTTATTTTATTACTGCGAATTTGCAACAAAGTTTGCTTAAATTATATACCTATTAAGTTCTGTCTGCAGCTTCGCTTGCGTAAATGTTAATGTATGACACATTAACATCAGGGACAGTACCATTCTGGAAAAGGATACCCTATGTCTTTTTCAATACCCCTGAAAACATGTATGCAATTGTGAAAGCGCAAGAAACTGACATTCAAATTAGAGTTTTCATTTTCGATCAAAAAATCCTAATTTTTTGAGGTTTGCCTAATAGTTTATTCTAATTAAAAACATAATTTTTTAAATTATATGTTTTTGGTGAAAAATGCTAATTTTGTGAAGCAAACCTAACAATTTATTTTGCTTCAAAAATGTTTTTAAAGAACCGAGCTAGGCTCGGTCTTCCAGGTACTGTATATGTATATGTACATCTTAATTTTTAAATTTAATTTGCCATACTTAATTACTTTACTCAATTTTCCATACTTTTCAATTATTATGTCGTGCGTATTTATGTAAAGAGTAACAGTTGTTATCTCTCAAACTAGTTTAATATATAACATTTATCAAGTATATAAAAAAAACCTAAATGTTGCTTAAATTTCAGAATAACTTATATACTACTAGAGATATTAATTGCAATTAACTAAATGAAGAAGAAACTTGAAATATGTAATTGTACAAAATGTTAACAAAATATTTTTTTATTTGCTAGTAAAAATATCTATGTTTTTCTATCATAACGTCTTCATTGGCAACGTCCGCTCTTAAACTTTATCCGCATTGATGATTTAAGCGGATGGACGTTGATTATTATAGCGATGGGAAATTCTCTAAGTAATATTATTGAATAAATTGATTATATTTTGCTAAGTGAGAAGGAGAGTTTTTTATTGTTCACATTTTTGATAATAATATCATCCTAGGTTAATAATATCGTGTCCCAGGATGATAATACAATATGCCTAAAGCCTAAGCGTTATAGTGCATCTGCTTTGTGGTTATAAATGCGCTTATTGATAGATTTTTACGGGTGGTAGCTAGCCAGACATGTATCTGAAAAGGCTCCACTAACCATGTTATGACACCTTTTTTTTTCTTAACTTGTTTTCGCAAAAGGATCATCTCAATTTGATTCGTTTCACTCCTTTAACGTGTTGCATGAGCGTATGTTATGGAATTGTGGCATACTGTGCCACAGATTGGACCAGCGCCTTATAATCGTAATAAATTGCTGGCTCCTGTTCCTGTGACCACCTATTTTGCCGGCCCCCGCGCGGCAATCGATTTTTTTTCTTTCGAATGACTACCTACGCTATTGGCCTTACTAGGCCTTCACAGCTTCACCGGAGCGAACGAGCGGCGCTCGCGCACCCTCACCGCCTACTCGCGGATATACTATACTGGAGGTTTGAAGTATCGCGCGATCTAAATCTAGTAACTACAATTTTATCATACTTGTAAATTGCATATCTGTTTGTATTCTTTATAAAGATTGAAACTTGGATTCTTGTTACGTCATTATTTGAATATGTGTTGTGTACACCACGCAGCCCACAGTATCATCACGATATGTTTCTTCACCGAAAAATCAGACTCTTTGTACAAGTATAAACCTCTGTCAAATATGCTGCCACTAATTATTGGCTACGAAATTTTTATTATTTAACAACTCATTAATAATTCACCTCTGGTGTTAGTAGACCAAAGACACTATGCAATAATTTCACCGAATTGAAAAATAATTCTATGAATCCAGTCAATAAATAAACTGACTTTCTTCACTATCTGATTTCTGTTATCGAGGCTGCAGTATGATTCAAGGGTTAAACATTTATTTGTCAGGAGATATCCTATATATATAGTTAATGTTTAAATAAACAAAGGTATTTCCATTATTATACCAAGTACAACAAATGATACTATTACTATTGAAATAAGACAACAGAATATATGTTCAATTGTCTGTATTATAAGTCACATAAAAACTATCTGCCTAGAAGTGATACATTACATCAAGATACATTAATAGATAGCTTGGTCAAATTAATAAAAAAAAATTAATTGCATAGTGAAATCTCGATTTGGACTTATTAAATTCTGTATATAATTGAAAGAGATCTGCATAGCACGAGAAAAGGAGAGCATGAAGTCTTAGAAACGCCATACTGATTTCTAAAATATAAATACTTCAAATATACATAAGATACCTATACACTATCGAATGTGTTCAAATATACCAAAAGTTACTTTATAGTTACACATTATTTATATATAACTACGTAGATCGGCAGGTGTTGAACTGGAAAATAGTAAATAATGTATCCTTTAGTCTACGGCAATAACCCTTCGACATAATATTGCTGGTCTACGGCATCAGTATGTAAAAACTGCAACAACAAACACTAAGAACAGTGTCAGCAAGTATGCAACGTCATCTGTAAACACCGCTATTCATCTCGCAGGTTCGCCCACGCCGTCTGTCTCACAACTATAAATGCGGCTGTGTAGTGCACTCCACGATCCAGAATTAGCACTGCAAAAGATACATAAAAATTTAACATTAAATGATCTAAAGTTTGTAAACTAAATAAATAAATATATTTTTAAGAATAAAAGAGAGTAAGTACTTCAGAAAATTTTCCCGGGCGCTGTTCGATGGTAGATGAAAGCCGTTATTGGTTTCAGCATGAATAGGACGGCTCGCTCGGGATAGTACCACCCTCTCACAGAAAACCTACGTGAAAAGTGCTTGTATTGTAACGTATCGTTTGGTCAGTGAGAGCACCGGAGACCCACCTACCCTTCCCATACCCTTCCTCCTTCCCTTCCTATCCTACCCTCCCCAACACAGGCTGGCAACGTACTTACGACACCCCTGGTGTTGCAAGTGTCTATGGACGGTGGTGATCACTTAACATCAGGTGACTCATCTGCTCGTTCGCCTCCGATGATAAAAAAAAAGATTTTAGACGATTCGTTTGTTTAAGTACTGTCAATATTAAATAAATGTTGTTAATGTATAATACGCTGTTATCTAAATAAATGAAAATCAATTGCTGAATGTATATAAGCGAATCACTTCAGTACGATAGTACCTATTTCGCTAATTCTTTATTTTTTGTATGTGTATGTATCAAGAAAAGTTTAGTAAGAAAAAAGATATTTAAAATATCGTGCGGAGATATATTTAATTTTCAATCAAAATAACTACATATATATAGTTCTATAATAAGCAGTTCTTTAAAAAATATTGAAATATGGTAATTGACGTTCAGTTTCCATTTTATTGAAGTTATACTTCTTTTGGCGCGGTAGGGAAAAATGTTGAGGGTAAATTTTACGATGCGCGCGCACGCCGTCACTGAAAACCGACACCCTGAAGTTACCACGATGCGCACGCACACCGTCACGATAAAACGACACCCTGAAGTTACCACGATGCGCACGCACGCCGTGACGAAAAACCGACACCCTGAAGTTAGCTATAGTCAACGTTTTGTTTCTTTGTATTGAAATTTTCAATGTATTAAATACCTTTTTTCTATTGTTAGTGTCGTTTTTTCTACAAACGTAGAATAAGGCGAAAGATAAAATTTTTGAAAAGATTTTTATCTTGTTACGCCAATGAAGTATAACTTCTAACTCGTGTACATAAGTACACACCAACTTTTTAGATATTGTTTTCTACGTGTCTGTACGTCCTTCCCTGTAACCTTGATTAACTACCTACGTGTATACAGAATTGCGTGCATTGCATTGCGTAGTTCAGGCGCGAAAATGTAACAAAGTTATTTTTCAATAAATGTTTGTACTCTAAAGATAAATTGACTTTTAAACTCGCCGGTATGAGTAATTAGTGTGATATAAACAATTTCTATTCTACAAACTATCGTTTTATTATTGACCAACTTGCTGGCGAAAGTAGCCAATTACGAGTTACCGTGTAAGTTCGAGAAATAATGGTAGATTTAACACGTATTTATTGAAAACTGGCTTACAATTTTCACACAGGAAATGTCTGCGGATTTTGCCTCAGCCGTTGTAATAGCTTTTTGAGCTCTTGTTATTACCAGTTTTGGTTATTGCAATTTTGTTTTGCCGTAAATATATTTTGTCTTTAGTGTTCAATGATTTTGCAATGTTTTTAATTAAACAAAAGTAGTATTTTTGTTTTTGTATAGTTATTAGTAAGTTCCATGAATTTTTAAAGGTTGTATGCATAGAAAAGTATATACGACAGCAAATGCTACACTTTATTACCATTGAAAGAAAATGTGGAATCAGTACGTAGTTTATTTAAAAAGAAAAAAACTGGACAGCCAATTGTGAGGATATATATTCATGCTATCATCCGAATTGACTTTTTTTTGTACTTAAATTATCTTTATTGGTATTATTGTGTAAATAATACATTTTATTAAAAAATCCCATAAAAAAGCTATTTTATACGAATCGTGGTTATATAAAAACAATAGAATAGTAAAAAGTACGAGGAATATAATTTAGTAGAACGGGTTATATAATGTACAAGTGCAAATTCTTGAAATATATTCTTGTTAATTAATAATACAAATTTACATTTAGTATTTTTTAAATAATCGAAATAGAATTATTGTCATTTTCAATACATGTAAAAATAAAGGCGTACTGTAAACTCATAGGAAATAACATTGTAAACAACTTTTCAATAACTTTGCTTTGTAATCTATTTTACAGAACAATGTAACGTCGGCCATGTTACTTCCTACACTACCGTCCGGCGGGCAAGTTACTTGTTGTTCTACATTTCAATGTAAAGTTCAATAAGTTTGTTGTTACAACTGGTATTGATTTGTTTTAGCGATGTACATATTGTAATGACGTAATATCTCCATGATACACCATACTATTCAGTTTATTGTTATATATATGAATTATAGTATGCTGTGTGACTGGTTACTCGTTAGCAATATTTTGACAGGATACTCAATACTTGATACTCGTTTGAAATCAATTAAAAAAATAGTTGCTTAATATTTAACCTAATTATCTAGAAAATATTAAAAAAGTGAAGTCAACCAACTAACAAAGAATAATTTTTCGAAGTTTGAACAAACAAAAGGCTTTATGTCCGTTTTATTATCGAAGGTCATAAACTCCGGGATGCCGTTCACATTCGCATTCGCGGCCATTTAACCTAGGTTTATTTCAATTGTACCCATACTTTTAAGTGTCTTAGAACAAACTTTAACTTAGGTTCCCTTTGTTGTTTATTAGTATTTGTTTTGATATTATTATTTTATATGTTAAATGTGACCATGAACTATCACACGATTGAAGGTTGTCAATTTTTAAACAATCACGATGTATATGTTTATATGAGATTGATAAATTATAATAGCATTTCATAAACCGCTATGTATGCTTAAGTTTTTTTTTTAATTGAGAAGGTTTCTGTATTATTTATGTAACTGCAACTCAGCACCAGATGACTGACATTTATACTAAGGTTATTTATATCGTTACAATTCGGTATATGGATCTGTGGAAGGAATACTTTAACACGAGATCCCATAGCAAAGGTGTTTAGTATAGCCCGAACCTAATCCTTCTCATTTCCCCAAGATCGATAAAGGTGTCTGGTCTGAGGCATCTTTCAGAGCTCATTCCGGAAATATTCCACTTCGTAATCTTGCCTGTCTGATGAAAAAATGAAATTATCTCGATGCACAATGTGTACCAAGTAATAGAATATGTATCTACCACTTTATTGTGGAATGTATTATTATATTTTAAATTACCCACAAGGAAAGCGTAATGCATGAATATTAAATGCAGTTTTTGATTGCCACACTAAGGTAATACAAATTGTGCGTATTTCGGCCAACTTCAGAGATAACAAACAAAAATGTGATAATTGCCGTCATCGTGTATATTTATCGTCAATAATAACGAATTATATTTTTGGAAACATTTATAGGCGCGGGTAAGCCTGATTGTTGGCGTGGCGAGTGTGTGAGACGTGGCGACGCGAATTGTGCGCAATCTCGCTTGCCGTACTGTGTTCGCATACCTATAGTGTAATTTGAGACTTAAGATTCGAACAGTTTCGACTTTTCACATCTACCAGACGTCCCGTGACAACTCTATTTTTTTAAATTCTTTGATTCCTCTGACAGCAATTAAATTTAAGTTAAAAGTTTGTGTATTTTAAATTTACACGTCATGTTTTAAATAAAGCATCCGAAACTATGCTTCCAGTTACTTAGCTACAAAATGTCTTGGTTCTATTTGATGCTTTCCAACAAATTTTCATTGAAACTTTGTTATTTAACCAAATAAGGAATAGAATATTTTCTATCAAGATTTAGTGCATATTATTTGTTTATTGTAACACTAGTTTTTGTCTATGGCTTTCTTCATTTTAATATAGGAAAAGATTTTTTTTTTTTTGACTCGGGATCAATACTTTATTTTCAAGATGAGAATAGGTTACATTCATTATGTTCTTTTCTTTGACCCTGAAGAAGTGTATGCTTAGATTCACAATGATCGGTTCAATCTCATATTTGGACTTATAATATTAGTTGAGCATAGGAACCGTCTGCGACTTCGTCTGGGTTTGTTTGTATACAAGATATTTATCGAATTTAAGAAACGAATCAATTGAACATTTTTTAATTTTGTAACTGAATTCCTAAATAGCAATTTTCATAGACATTAGTTCAAAGTTTACGGATTTTTATACAAACTTTCATGCCCTTTCTCACAAATATAGGGGTTAAATTTGTTAGATGGGGCCTGCGAAGATGGACACGGGTATGACCGTCGTTCTGACAGTTAAACTGCATAGGCCTTGTGCTGGAGGCACATTGGAGCGATGTGACTGCCACGACTCCCACAGTTTTTCAGGGAGCGTCTAACACCCACTCCCCTTGAAGGGTCTACCACCTTGACCTCTAAGATCGCAATCGGTTTCCTTTAGAAGAGGCCAACACCTATCGTGCGAGCAGATGTATTGCTGATAAGATAATAGCTGCGCCCTTGGCCAAAAGGGGTAAAAAGGTACCGTGGGGCATTAGTCCGAACGAATCTGACATACCGTATCCGCAGCTGCCTGGTGGAATGAGTATCCGTTAGGAATCTCCCCATGTAAATAATGGGGGTTACATTTCCAAAACTCCTTCTTTAATACCTACATTGTAAAAGAATCTTATAAAATAATAGTTAACCTGCGCAGCTTTGTCTATGCTAAATCGCTTACCTACCGGTTCCAGTTGTCCAAATTTGAAAAATCTTCAAAAAACATAGAATCAGATTGCAGCGACTACCACCGTTTCCAGTTGTGAAACCAAACAATTCAGGGATTCACTCAAACATATACCTAGATGATTTATTGAGTGACTTACGCATGTATGAAAGAAATTTCGATAATGTGGACGTAGCGCCATCTATCATTCAGCGATATCAATAATTTCATTTTGTTTGAAATACGAACAGCTTTTGAGTCATTTGGATATTGTTCTAACAAATATACTAAAATTTAAAAATAACTCAAAAATAAGAGGGTAGGGTTAGGAAGGTGAAAATTTGGAGTCATAGGTATTTTGATGACATATAAAAAAAAATTACAATCTTGAAAAAAAATCTGGACAGACATACCCTATTCACCTAGAGGTATAAAATATACTTTACAACCTATTTTCATACCTACCAAATTTCATAAAAATCGGTCTAACCGTTTGGGAGAAGTGCGAACACTAACACTAACACCGGGACACGAGATATTTATATATATATATTAGACAGATTTCAGTAATATTAAAAAAGCATATCACTCCGCAAAATGGAAGGTTTATTCATATCAGATATGAAAGGATTATGTCGCGAGCGAATTTATATATAAACCAATATGGCTCATCACAACACTTCAATCTAATATTAATTAATTTCTGTTAAATGTACCTATATATCATACATAATCCTCTTCCATTACACGGGAAGTGAAAATTAATAGTTAACGTAGGCTAGTGTAGTTATATGTAATTACAGAGTGAATAGTGAGTGATATTATAGAGTTAACGAAAATCCTTGTATGAACATAATTTTTTTGAAGTTATACTTCTTTTGGCGCAATTTATTATTTGATTAGGAAAAATGATGAGAGTAAATTTTATGATGCTCGCACACCGTCACGAAAAACCGACACCCTGAAGTTAGCTATAGTCAACATTTTGTTTATTCGTATTTGTTGTTTGTATTTCTTTTTATTAAAACTTTCAATGTATTAAATACCTTTTTTCTATTGTTAGTGTCGTTTCTACAAACGTAAAATAAGGCGAAAGATAACAAAGATTTTTATCTTGTTACGCCAAAATATAACTTTTAACACGTGTACATAAGTACACATACTTTATCCCCACCCGCTACGCTCAGGTGTGCCACAGGGCTCCATACTCGCGCCCACGCTCTTCAATCTGTTCATCAGTGACCTACCTCGAACTCGGGGGGTCGAGGTAGGTTGTTACGCTGACGATACCGTTATTTACACATCCGGCTGGCGGTCGGACTTTCTTAGGAAGCGCATCGAAAAAGCCGTTCATACTCTCGGTGAATGGTTTCGTCGATGGCGCATAGAAGTTAATCCCGATAAGAGTGCCGCAATACTCTTCAATCCCACGAAACGCGTTAATAAATTTGAGCCCATCAGGCTATACGGAATCGATATCCCTTGGGTCGAAGAGGTCAAATATCTCGGTGTTACATTAGATAAACATTTAAAGTTCAATTCACATATAGACAGAGTGCGAAACAAAGCCGCTATGGTCTTGTGTCGCCTCCATCCGTTGCTTTGTCATAAGAGTAAGATGTCCCTCAGACACAAGCTCACTTTGTATAAGACGTGTATCCGTCCCGTGATGACATATAGCTGCCCCGTTTTTGCGCATATGTCCAAAAATAACTTTCATAAGCTGCAGGTTCTCCAAAATCGTGTTTTACGTAAAGTGACCGGTGCTCCGTGGTACATTCGGAGAGTCGATCTCCATAGAGACCTAGAGATCCCTTCTATCTGGGCGTACGTAAAATCACTTACGATTAGTTATTTTGAAAAAGCCGCGAATCATTCCAATCCGTTAGTGGTATCCGCCGCAAACTATGAACCCGTACCTAACGCTGCGGGTTATAAAAGACGTCCGCGATGCATTTTTACCGACCCTCCTGATTTAATCACGTCAGCGAACGATCAGTACCAGCCTGTCCCTCGAAACAGAGCGTGCTCACGCCCACGCCCGCGTAACCACAGATCACGCCGCCGTGGTCTGGGGGTTAATTTCGCTCCCGCACACCCGATTAGGCCTCCCACGGCAGCGGCTCAAGCCTAAGTTCGATCCCTCGGTAGGGAGCCCTTGAGTGCGTTGCTTACGCGATACGGTGACACACAAATATACATCACTGCTACAACACTTCACGATCACCCCCACACACGTGCACGCCTCTACACGCTTACACATGGAAGTGGAAGGGTTTTTTTTTTCCTTATCGAACTAAAAAAAAAAGACTAATTTTCCGATAATAAATATATGGAGGGGTTGTTAAGACGTGCATGCTTGGTACACATATGCGTCTCAACAACTCATACATATATGAATGGTTAGCTAGGTTAGCTGAGATAGGTCGCGAGTTTGCATGTAACAGGCAACAGCCAAGCCGAGGTGTGCCGTGCACCCTTGAGCTAGTTGCCCAAATAAATTCGGCTGAGTGCCTTAAGCGCTCGCCCTTGTAGTTCGGTGAAGCTGTTAAGACCTTGCTAGGTCAATAGCGTAGTCAGTTCGAGAAAAAAAAAAAAAAAACATACTTTATTATATCATAGGAAGCAAACAAATGGGTGGACTACCTAATGTTAAGTGATCATCACCGTCCATAGACACTTGCAACATCAGGGGAGTCGCAAGTGCGTTACCAGCCTGTGTTTGGGAGGAATGGAGGAAAGGGAAGAAGGAGGAGAAGGGAGAGTAGGGAAGGTGGGTCTCCAGTACCCTCACTGACCGAAGGAAACTTAACAATGCAAGCATTGTTACTACACGTCGGTTTTCTGTGAGAGAATGGTACTACCCCGGATAAGTTGACCCATTCATGCTGAAACCAACAACCGATTTTTATGATAAATAATACATTTTTATAAATAAATATTATTTATTCAACTGTGATGATTGGATAATATAGATACATAGCCTATGAATATAACTTTATTCATTTTACGATCTCCCAAGGCTCTTTCAGCTCAGTGCTTTACGGCGAGAATATTTTACCGATAACATTTTTCAAGACGTTTCTTTTCTGTTTATCTTTAGTATTTTGCTGATTTCTTTAACACTTTTTCCTTTAAACCCGAGTTTTATTGTCGTAATATTGTCTTGAGATCAGGAGATACCAAGTTGTTTTTCTTTAAACGTAAATAAAGTCGTACTTATGTTACAGTTAAAGCAAATTGGTTATTTCATAGCTTTTTTAGCGAGAATAAGTACCCATTTCTCTAAGCTTAGGGGGACCTTTATCACAAATAAATCCAAAGGTAAATGCTTATTACGCTACAAATAACTATACTAATGATATACAATAGGATCTGGGCGACCGAGCCTAACTCGGTTCTTTAAAAGAACATCTTTAAATTAAATTAAACTGTTAGGTTTGCCTCATAAAATTAACAATTAAAAAAATATATCTCTTCTGCTGTCACTCGGATTCGAACTAGGGTTACACGGATTTTTGAAGCAACCGATTTCCATCTGAGCTATTTTTGTTTTGACAGCGCCGGAGAAATTTACCCTCATATTCTAGCTATATTTTTTTATTGCTTGAAAACTCAGTTTAAAAAAGTTTTCTATGAAGAAAATCTAGCTAGAGTTATCATCCCCGAAACTACCAACTTACTAAGTTTCATGGAAATATATGACGCCGTTTCCGAGATTTTGAATGTATGCAAATATAAAAATTACAAGAATTTCTCGTTTAAAGGTATTAAGTTAGATTAAGGGCAAATATTGTTTTTTAAGTCAAAATTTACTTTAGCCGGTTTGAGTGTTTTATGGAAACAAAAAAAATGAGTTCGCGTCACCGATTAAATCGACATACAAAGCGTCACTGCATGTCAGTGAGTCCTGACGTAATATACTTGCATTATGATTAGCAATGTATAGTATAGTGGCCCGTGTATATGTAATATAAGTATTTAGTATTGAGTTTGTGCAGCCAATCATATTTTTGATTGGTTAATTACCTTTATAAAAATGTTTCAATTATTTGGCAATGCACTTGCGACTCCCTTGGTGTTGCTAGTGTCTAGGTACGACGGTAATCACTTACCATCAGGTGACCCGCCTGTTCGTTTGCCCTCTTATAATAAAAAAATATATATTGCTCGGAATTCTAAAAGATAGTATAATAATTTATATTTAAAAATCATGAATTTAAATAATTGAGGCTATAATTGACTTAAAGGTTAAAAAAAGAATATAGTTATTTGATTGTTTTGAGTTCTCACTTTTATCGGCAGTCCTTACGACCGACTCGTTTTTTTTTTGTTTATAATAGGAATAAACATATGAGAATTGGGTTTGTTTTTTATAACATACTATCGGGTCCGGCAGAAGTTTCTCACCCTGATAATAAAAAAGACTATTATCCGACCACAGCGCCACCTACCGGGTCCAATTGTCAATTGAACCACTAGAACACGCAGAAAAAAAATTCATCAAAATCAGTCCATCCGTTTAGGCGGAGCTCAGTGATATACACACGTACAGAAAAAAATTATGTATAAAAATATTGAGAGAGGCTACAAATTATTTAACATCAAGCTTCGACCTTTAGCAACAAATAATAATCGTGGCCATAGAAAACTGTAGATGAGAAAGGATCCGTATTTGTGGGTCCATAACTACTGGCTTGGTGACTGGTCGCTAAAAGATATATTTTTTTTTTATTGAAGTACGACAAAGTGACTGCGCTATACCTGATGATAAGCATAGTACAATCCAAAAACAGTGGCGACCACCGAGACAGATTATCCATCGTCGGTCGTCGTTGTCATGCCGGCCATAATGACGAAAGTCACCCGGTACTGGATATGCACAGGCTGTTCCCGAAACGCGACGCGTAAAAGCGAGTGACTATGACGGGCTTTTTCGCCATGTACATGGTGGTTGCGACCCAGTCGGGCTGTTAAACCCTACCACCCCGCAATATAAAAGTTTGCACACTTTCGTGATGACTTTTGAGCAGTTAGGACAGGACTAGTTAGGACAAATACACAAATAAACAGATTGACTCGCCACAAATTGACTTCCATTCGTGTCATATTAATGGTTGGCAGTAATTTAAGTTCGTTTACCTCCTATTATACAAAAAAAAAGAAAAAGAAGTTGTGTCTGATTTTGTACCTCTTTTTGCGATATATATGACAAATATTGTAACCATATCATTAAAGAATATAAAATTTATAAAATAGGCTCCAAAAAATCTATTAACTTACCAATAACTCAGTCACACATTACTATTTAAAAAAAAATTTGCTGGCGCACCACTGTTTTACATAAAATGAACTTCGCAGACACAAATAGTCTAATTAGTCAAACGACAGTAATAAAAAAAAATCCGATACGAAATATATATAAGAGTTGTTGAGGTATGTACGCTTGGTACACATATCTGTTCCAACAACTCATATACGTATAAATAGTTAGCTTAGGTCAGCTCAAATAGGCCGCGAATTGCACGTATCAGGCAACAGCTTAAGCCGATGTGTGCCGTGCACCCTTGAGCTAGTTGTTAAATAATATCTGCTGAGTACCCTAAGCGCTCGTCTTAGTAGTCCGGTGAAGCTGTTGCACGTCCGTGTCCATCGCCCTGGCAGTTTAAATATCATAGGCTGATATGGCAGCATATTGTGCCGACACGACTCCCATAATTCGTCAGGGGGCTTTAACACTTACTCCCCCTTGAGGGGACTACCATCTTTATCGCTCAGGCCGCAGTCGGGGCCCCCATTTTTTTAATATTTCTTGCAAAAACGGCATCAATGCAACGCAACAATACTTTCATACCCCCTCCATGGTAACGTTAAACATTTAACGCAACCTTGTTGGAAGTCGCATTAGAAGTTTCAATTCAAAAAAGAAGGTATGAAGAGCCAATTCGAATTTGAATTTTTAGGAAAGAAATTCGTCAAAGAGACTCGTTTTATCTTGTCGTGTTTCGGGATGACCGATGTAAATCTAATTTACTTACAGGCTTTTGCGGTACTCACTAAAGCCTTATGAATCGCGATGAAATCAGAAATGAAATTATCTATCTTTGGAACGTGACCTCTGATTTTTAATATTTTTTTATTGAAAATTATTAGGTATAGAATAAATTATGTTCTTAATAACATTCTAAATGTGACGTGAGTTTGTCAATTTGTTACGATTTCACACCTTATGTACTTAACGGACTCATGAAATGTTGTATATTGATACTCCAAGCAATAATTATATCCAATTTTATACAATTTATTAATTAATAAAACATAGGTTTATTATTTTATTATAATTAGCCACGCTAATGCTTTGTTGGTGGTAGAGCCACGTTGATGCAATAACTGGTTTCAACATGAATGGGTCGGCTCGTCCGGGGTAGTAGCACCTTCTCACAGAAAACCGACGTGAATTAACACTGCTTGCATTGTTACCTTTTATTCGGTCAGTGAAATCGCCCGAGGCACACCTCCCTCCCTCCCCCTTCCCTCTTTTCCCCTTCACCCTCCCCCTTTCCTCACCTACACAGGCTGGCAACGCACTTGCAACTCCTCTGGTGGTGCTGGTGTCTATGGACGGTGGTGATCACTTAAAATCAAGTGACAACCTGTTCGCTTGCATACTAGAATATAAAAAAAATGGTGGACTGAACAAGCTCAATATAAAATAACAGTATTATAGGCCGTTATACTACGCGGCTATACTACACCTTGTCAGGTTTATAAAAAAGTACATAGAATACCTCTCATCAAAAAAGAAATACATAATAACACAAGAGAAGTCGCGAGCAAAGGTTAGATATAATAAAATGGGCATTATTTTAATACACTCTGATTTTTTAACCTGGATTACATTGTTACCATCAGCCTATAAGCGACCCACTGAGGGCTATAGACCTCTTCCCGAAGCAAGGTATGGGCGTAAGCACTACGCCAGCCCACGACGTATTGGCGATTTCAAACTCTGAGACATCCACTGTTCTATATTTTTCCCACATACAGTAGTACTACAAGAACATTTCTCAGGTTCAGGTTCCCTCAAGATATTTTCCTTCAAAGTCAGTTGATAGTGTTACCAATTTAAATTAGTTAATATATGCGAATTCCGAAAAATTCGTTGATTCATTCCGGGGTTCCAACCTGCGAACATCGAAATAATATTTCACCGGTCAAACTTAATACTAATTCGAAATAATACTGCTAATCTATCTATGTAATACCTTTAAACGAGCAGTTCTTGTATATTGTTATATATTCAGAATCTTGGAAACGGTGGTAGCGATTTCTGGGAATCTTAGTATGTAGGTAGTTTTGGGGACGATAAATCGATCTAGTCAGATTTCATTCATAGAAAAAAGAAGTTATTTGAGTTATTAAGCAATGAAAAAAGAAGTTAATTGAGTTATTAAGCAATGAAAAAA